>JAJOOO010001135.1:0-14580 GCA_029582685.1 Solanum piurae | reverse complement strand
CCACGTACATAAGACGGATTTTTATTTTTAGTTATTATTTATTTTATTTATTTTTATTCATATTTATTTACCACTAACACTTTTACTAAGTGTCTTTACAGGTACCCCGAAGTCGCTTCTCATCGAAGTCATTCGAATAAAGTTCGAATACTATATTCATTATTATGTATATTGTTTACCATAGGCAAATGTTAGGTCATTTATCATATTACTTGTTTATTTTATTACTTGTGTATATTGTATGTTTGTTATATTTGTATACTATTTTTACCTCCTCAATTTGAAAAAAAATGAATTCAGTCGGGACCCACAGTTGTGGATTTCGAAGGATGTCTAACACCTTTCCTTCGAAATAACTTGAACCCCTTACCTAGAATCTAATGATTACGTAGATCATTTAATTGGTTTCCTAGTTTTTCTTAAAATTAGGTGGCGACTCCTTTAAAATTCATTTTTTCTTTAAATTCTTTCAAAATTGAATCAATTGTTTATTCTTCGAGTCACCGTGATGTTTCACCCTATTTGAATAGAGTAGGATGTAAACAGTAGGGACCAAGTTGAATTTTAAAAAAATTCAAGTCTCTGAGGATGGTCTACAGATGAACAGGACGAGTCTTAGAATTAGGTACGAGTCGTAGGAAGTGCCCATAGAGTTGATTCAGAGATTTGATTTAAGACCTTAGGACTACGGAAGAAATTGACGGGTCTTAGTAAGGTTTATGAGTTGTAAGGAGTGAACCACATAAGAGATCGGTGAAAATTTGGACTTGAACTTGGGGTCTACGGGAAGGGTCTACGGGAGGGGTCTACGGACCGTAGAGTGAACAACAAACCATAGGATGGTCTTGTGGGAAGTTAGATGAATTATTCGGTTTCTAAAGTTGGTTCTATGATTGACCAGTATGGGTCATGGGAAGTCTTATGTACCGTAGGTCACTCTGGTAATTTTTAATTAAAGGTATTTTGGTAATGTCCCATTTCTTGAATATTTTCTTTTAATTATATGAAATGACCATTTTGCGCTTCCTCTTAGCGTTTTCATGCTTAGTTTGTGTTGCAGGAATGATTAGTTTGGTCTCTGATGTGGTCGGGTGTGTTTTTGGTGATTTTGACCCCTTTTGAGTTAGATTATATTGGTATAGTTGACTTTGGTCAACATTTTGAGTTTCGAGCGCCGAATGAGAATTTCGTTAGTTCCATCGCGTTCAAACGTCATGTTTGAGCTTGTTAGGTGGTTGGTATGGTTTTTGAGGCATTAGATAGAGTTTTAGACATTTGGGTGAGAAGTTGAATTTCCTTAAGAGGGCTCCGGAGGGTAATTCTATCATTTGACTTTTTTCTCAGAAATTCGACGATTACATTGAGTCTGAAATGTCAAATTTAGTGGAATAATATTTTCAATTTATTTTTATTGGACTCCGAACAATTTTTGAGGATCCATTCGGAGACATTTTCCCTTGTGTTGAGTTGCTGATTTTCAGTTTCTAGTGCATGTCATTTTGACTTCGTAGTCACGGCCCTTAATTTTGCGATTGTGATGTGCCTTCTATGTGGCCTTTATGATCGCGGCCCATTGGCTCACAGTCACGATGATTTTGTTTCCTTAATTAGCCTTTGCAGTCGTAGACAAGGAGTCTCGCGATAGCGAAGTGAACTTCGCAATCGAAAGAGCTAATGGCTTGTGATCGCGATGACCATAGACATAATCTAAATTCGGGATTGTTTTCATCCTTCTTATTTCCAACATTTTCAATCTTTTGGAGCTTTGGGAAAGCGATTCTTGGGAGCATTTTTGTGAAAACTAGTGTGGGTAAGTTTTCCCTACGAATTCCTTGTATTTTTTTCATCCAAAACACTTTTAAATCTTGATTTCATTGTGGAATTTTGGGGGGGTTTCCCCCTAAGTTGAAAATTGGTATTTTCATGAATTGAAACTCATTTCTTGGTCGTTTTAATGGGTTTTTCAACCATAAATTCCTCTCGACTTGTAGAACTTGATTTTCAATTAAAATCTTATTTTACCCTTTCAATTTTTGAAGTGATTTTGAACTATTTTACCCCCGATTTCTAATCTTATTAATATGGGTATCATTGTTCTCCTTTTGATGAACTCTTTCCATTATTCATAGTTAGGGATCGTTTCACTGATCGTGTGGTTGAAGAAGTGCTTCGATAGAGTTGTTCAAGTGAAGTTTTAGCCTTTGAGGTATGTTTGGCTATACCTCTTTTAGACTGAGATGAGTAAGTGATCTTTCTTATGAAGTCAACTGTGAAATAAATTGTAGTATGTGTTTTAGAGGTTGGAAAGTGTTGACCTTTTTTGTTGTATGAATTGTAGTATGAATTATGTCTTTGTTGGAGGGAATCTAGTATCATGGAGGAGTAAGAAGCAAGGTGTTGTTTCTCGATCCAGTGTAGAATTCGAGTGCAGAGCTATGTCGCAATCCACATGTGAAATTATATGGATACATCATCTCTTAACTGAAATTGGGTTAAAGCATCATACACCAACAAAACTTTGGTGTGATATTCAAACTGCTCTTCATATTGCCTCAAATCCAGTGTATCATGAAAGAACTAAACATATTGAAGTTGATTGTCATGAGAAGATTCAGGAAAATCTGATTTCCATTGGCTACGTGAAGACAGGAGAGTAACTAGTTGATTTGTTGACAAAAGCGTTGAATGGAACTCGAGTTGATTACCTTTGTAACAAGCTGGGCATGATCAATAAATATGCTCCACCTTGAGGGGGAGTATTAGAGAATCATAAAGTTATATGTTTCCTTTTATATAATAATCTAGCCGATTCTTAGGGATTTAAATATTTAGTTACCTTAGTTAGTCTTTTCTTTACTTGTATTTAAATCATTGTCTTCTTTGGATAATACACATTAAAATTACTCCATACTTTTGTTGTAAAAAAAAACCATGTCTCATTCTAATATCATGTCCAATCAAGTTCCTCAACAACTCAATATTTTATAATTATATACAGAAAAATTTGACTTAGTCAGGTCTAATTTTTTATGATGATATGCTTGATTAAATACGTGCCACTTAAGAATAAGAAATGGGTCCACAGAAATAAATGTCTAAATCAAAGTGTAGGGATTTGCTGGTTCTTGAACTAAAAAGTAGTTCGCATTGTTTTGTTTTTTCCTATTTTTTCTTATGCAAGCTTGGGAATTTTTCACCAAATTGGATGAAATTTGTGTGATGTAATTTTCTTTGAAATTTCCATAGCAAGACTTGTGCATTGACTTGAGAATAACAAACATTGATTTCTCTATTTTTTGTCAGTTGCTATCAAATTTAATTTACTATAGGGTCAAGGTGGAATTTAGAAATAATTACATTGTCGAATAAAATTATTTTTATGCTTTCTTTAAGAAAACAAGTTCCACGAGTATCATTATGCATTGATTGTGTCCTTTGTACCCTCCGACACACCTCAGTCATCATCTTCACTCAGCCCCTTAGCCTCCATTATTGGACTTAGTTTACAGTAATACTTTTTCCCTTTTCACTTTATATGTGCAATCCAATTTCGACTTAGTCAAACAAATATGTTCCTATATATTTGCATACTTATCAAGTTTTTGAATCTAAAGATGGGCTATGGAGTTGTGCTCTTACTTGTCTTCCTTTGTTATTTCTTCATCCATATTACCTCATCCCTCTCACAAACATCAAACCATTTCCCTTCTAAAATTCAAGCAATCATTTACTATAGATCCCTCACTCTTTTCTTTTTGTCAGAAGCCTTATCCAAAAACGAGTTCATGGAACATGAGCAGAGATTGCTGCTCATGGGATGGAGTCGTGTGCGATGACAAGACTGGCCATGTTATTGAGCTTGACCTCGGCTGTAGCGGTCTTGTTGGGACCATTGATTCCAATAGTAGTCTATTCCAACTCTCTTATCTCCAAAGGCTTGATCTTTCTTCGAATAATTTCTCTAATTCTCATATCTCCCCTGAATTTGGCAAGTTTTCATGCTTGACGCATCTTGATCTTTTTGACTCTAATTTCTCTGGTAAAATTCCTTCTGAAATCTCTCATCTTTCCAAGTTGCAGTCTCTTCATCTCTATGGTCATGTACGACTTGTAGCTCACGATTTTAAATTGATCCTTCAGAACATGACCCAATTAATAGAGCTTGATCTTACTTCTATAAATATCTCTTCCACCATACCTCTGAATTTTTCTTCTCATTTCACAACTTTGAGGCTGCCAAATACAGGATTGTATGAGATAATACCTAAGAGTATTTTTCACCTGTCCAACTTGGAAACACTTCAGTTATCGGAATTCAACTCAGTGATTATTTTCCAAAGACAAAATGGAACATCAGTGCATCTCTGATAGAGTTAGATCTCAGTTATGTGAATTTTTTTGATAATTTGCCTGAGTCTCTTGGCTATCTTCTAACTTCGCTGTATTATTTGTCTCTTGATTATTTCAACCTTAGAGGGCCTATTCCTGAATCTCTTTCGAATCTCACCCGCATAGAATATTTGTACTTTGCATATAACTCCCTGAATGGAACAATACCATCATGGATGTTATCCCTTCCATCACTACGTTTCATATACTTGAGTAATAACCACTTTTCAGGTCAGCTTGAGGATTTCAAGGCCAATTCACTAGTCTGGATTGCTTTAAGAAATAATCAGTTGCAAGGCTATCTTCCCAACTCAATTCAAAACCTTGTGAACCTAAAAAGGCTTGATCTTTCCTTCAATAATTTTAGTGGCAATGTGGATATAAACTTATTTTAAAACCTCAAACAACTTTTGAGTCTTAGTCTTTCATATAATAATATATCATTGACCAATAAGAACAAAGCTAATTTTACTTGGTCCGAATCTCTTTATTCGTTAGAATTAGCCATATGGGAAGTGAAAGAATTGGAGTTTCTAAGATCTGCGAACCAGCTTGGCTGTTGGATCTTTCGAACAATAAGATTCAAGGAAGAATTCCTAATTGGGCATGATCCTTGGTTGTGGCACCAAAAGCTTGGACACACAAGCATGCATGCTCTTGAGAAATTATCTAGATTAGAACTAGTTATCAGACTATCAAAATTAAACTTTGAAAATGATCATATCTATAATGCGTGTCAACATGTGATCATGGTGGCGAATTTGAAAATAAGGAATTTGAAGATTTTTGTGCTCAAAACGGCTTCACTCAAAATTTCTCTTCACCCAGATCACCTCATTGAAAGGGAGAGGTGGAAAGAAAAAATCGTTCCTTACAACATACAAAAAGAACAATGTTGTTGGATCGAAATCTCCTTGATCATTTTTTAGCAAAAGCAATCGAATCTGTTGTTGAAGAGTCTGCTCCTGCAGAGGTGGAGTCAGCTACCCCAGCTGACAAAACCACTATCCCTAGGAAATGGAGATACAATGCAAGCTACCTTGAAAATTTTATCTTGGGAAAACCAGATGATAAAATTCAAACTAGATCTTCATAGAACATCACCAGAACTTTTGTATCCCAAATAGAATCCAAACAAATAAATGGATGAGTCATGGAAGAAGAACTTGATCAATTCAAGAAAAACCAGCTTACATATAAAGGAATCAGAAAATGGAATTTTCGTCAATCAAGGAAATGCGGTTGCTGAAAAGATATATCGAGAAATGATTGGATCTTTACTATGTTTCACTGCAAGTCGACCGAACATCATATTCAGCGTTTGCAAATGCAAAAGGTTTCAATCTGCCCCAAAAGAATCTCATCTCACTGCAGTAAAACGAATCAATCTGATATCTTATTGGAACATCCAAAATGGGACCATGGTATCCTTTCTCTGAAAAATTTGATTTATCTGAATATTTAGATGTTGATTTTGTAGGTGATAAAAATACAACAAAAGCACTAGTGGAACATGTCAATTCTTAGGAAAATCTCTTATTTCCTGGCATAGTAAGAGCAAACCTCAATATCTCTTCAACGACTGACTCCAAATATGTTGCAGTTGGAAGCTGTGGTACTCAACTTCTTTGGGTGATGCATCAATTATTGGACTACTACATATCTTTTGAAGGCGTTCCAATATTCTGTGATTATACCAATGCTATTAGTTTATCCAAATATATTGTGCATCATTCCAGGGCATCATTTTATTCGTGATCTTGTTGAAAATGGTGATTTCTTGCTTGAGTTTGTTGATTCTAAAAATTAATTAGCTGATATTTTTACAAAATCCTTGCTTGAAGAAAGATTTGATTTCCTTCAAATCTCTTGAAATTACCGTGCTCAGCAATAAATTTTACTCTTTTGCTTATGCTACTACTTGTCTAGTTGTTTGCTATTTTTGTCTATTTTGTTTTCCTTTGAATTATGTCAAAGAGGGAGAATTCAGATAACTATACTGGAAGCATACAAAAAGATGGAAGCATACAGAAAGGGGGAGTCAGAAAATCGATAAACAGAGAAGTTAAACTAAATCGTATAGTTAAAATTGTCATTATCAAAAAGGAGGAGATTGTTAACTTATAATATTTTGCATAATGACAAACTACCTTGTGTCGTAGGAAAATCAAGACTAGTGTATCTGTGTTAGATACACAAAATCCTAAAGATTGATGCATCAATAATCAAATCAGCAGCCATTAATTAAGGAGAAGACTGATTCACTCAAATCAATCTAACCAAAGATTGATTCATTCAAATCAATCTGAACTCAAGGAATCAAATCAAATCTTGCAAGTTAACCATGCCTTTCAAAGAAGATCTGCCATTGCTAGAATTCAATCAAAGAAGATATATACTAAATCAAGCATGGGAATCAAAAAGGAAGAACGCCAAAGAAGGAAGAGAATCAAGATTACAAGAAGATCTCCAAAGAAGGAAAATCAACAAAGTATCAAGATCACACAAACATTTTCAAGAGAAGGAAGAGAATCAAGATAATAAGAAGATCTCCAAAGAAAGAAAATCAGCAAAGTATCAAGATCACATAAATACCTTCAAGAGAAGGAAGAGGATCAAGATCACAAGAAGATCTCCAAAGAAGGAAGGAATCGGCAAGCTCATGCACATATCTAATATGGACATGAATCAACCAGCCAAAATCAAGGACTCAACTAGGATCCTTGATTTGAAATACCCTCGGGTTATTCCTTAACAAGAGCAGTCCTCAAACACTATATAATCCTCTCCTAGCCTTAGTTGTGAAGTACGCACTTCACTTGAACTTATATTGTAATCTTCTTTTATCTTTCATAAAACTTTGTACATACTTGAGTGAACAATTGAAAAGAAAAGAAAAATAAAGATCTGAGTGTAGGTTATAGAAGTAGAGGTTGTGTCAAAGAAAAAGATATGATTTGCATATCAGACAGGGCTCTCAAGGGGACTGGAAGTAGGCACCACATCGGTGTTTCGAACCAGTATAAAACTCTCTGTGTCATTTACTTACTGCTTTTACTATCTCTGTATATCTGTTTTACTAACGTGCAGGTGAGTCGACTGACCAGTGCAGGAATTCGACTGACCAGTGCAGAAAGTCGACTGAAGGGAATTTTAATTGACCCTCCACCCCTCTTGACTTTCAGTATTCATTGGAACATCTTAATATATCACATAATATGTTGACAAGTGTAGATTCAATTCCTCTTCAGACTGTACTTACTATTCATTTACGATCCAATTTTCTTCAAGGTTCGCTACCTGTACCACCAAATTCCATAAAATACTTCTTCATATCCCATAATAATCTCACTGAAGAAATTCCTTCATCTATTTGCAATTTTACATCGCTGGTAATGCTAGATTTGTCCAGAAACAATTTGCATGGAGAAATTCCGCAATGTTTGGGAAATATCACTGCCCTCCAGGTTTTGGATATGCACCACAACAATTTTTTTGGGAATATTCCAACGACTTTCAGCAATGGAAGTTCACTGAGCAGCCTCAACTTTCATGGCAATAAGCTGGAGGGGAAAATCCCACAATCCTTGACCAATTGGAAACAACTCGAAATTCTTGATTTAGGAGGCAATCACCTCAACGACAAATTCCCCGTGTGGTTGGGGACTCTACCAAAGCTGAAAATTCTAAGCTTGAGATCCAATAAATTGCATGGGTCCATTAGATCTCTAACCACTCAAAACTTGTTTCCTCTGGCTTAGAATATTAGATCTCTCCTCCAATGCCTTCCCAAAAAACTTACTAACAAGTCTATTTCAACATTTGAAAGCCATGAGAACAATTGATCAAACGATGAATGCACCAAGTCGTGAAGGAGATCGATATTACCAAGACTCGATAGCTGTCGTATCCAAGGGATTTGAGCGTGAAATTATGAGAATCTTATTTTTGTACACCACTAACAAATTTGAAGGACATATTCCAACTATTATGGGGGATCTTATTGCACTCCGTGCGTTGAATATATCTCATAACAGATTGGAAGGTCATATGTCGTCATCACTTGGAAGTTTATCTTCGGTTGAATCATTGGACCAGTCAAGCAACCATCTTGTAGGAGAGATACCAGCACAATTTACTTCTCTTACATCTGTTGAAATTTTCAATCTTTCCTATAATCATCTCGAAGGGTGCATTCCTCAAGGAAATCAATTTCAGACCTTTGAGAACAATTCATATGAAGCCAATGATGGATTACGTGGATTTCCCGTTACAAAAAGTTGTGGCGATGATTGTGTATCAGGGACAAATTATGTTATATCTGGACAGCTAGATGATGAAGAAAACAATTCTGAATTTCAGAGTGATTTTTGGAAAGCTGCTTTTATGGGCTATGAAAGTGGACTATGTATTGGAATATCCATGGTATATTTCATGATTTCAACTGGAAAACCGATATGGCTTGCAAGAATCATTGTAGAGTTGGAGCAAAAAATTATGATGGGAAGGAGAAAGAAGTAACGAAGGCAAAGGTATGACAGAAGAAGAAATAATCATTGTTTCCAATGATTAATCAGTTTTTGGACCTTTTTGTAGGTTTTTAAGCAAAAAGATGTACTATCCTTTGTTCTCTACCAATTCAAAAGGTGTACTGATGTTGATAGAAAAATGGTGTCGTCAAAAGAATTGTGAGTATTTTAAAAAGACTAGTTTTGTTTTCAAAGTGAGAACTGATATTTGAAACATTTTTGGACAGTCGAAGCAACATTGCTTTCATCAACATCTAACACCTAAAGGCTGATATATATTGTCTGAATGATCGTGTAGTTGCTATTACATGTCTGTCATAAGGAGATGACGGAAAAGAATCAACTAGCTAGAGTTCACATTACCTTTCCTACATATGTTTAGCTGCAAAGAGAAGTTGTAATGGTTGTTCCTATAGGTGTTTCAATTTACTGTCAAGTAGAATACTTCAATGCTACTACATTGGGAAAACACAGTTAAGAATATAATGAACAACACTACAATCAATTTACAACTCTATGCAGACACATCCCGGCAAATCACACAGGCGCACATGCATTTTAATTCCCTCGCTTACACATTACCTAGACCATGTTTACCTTATTTAGGCCTCACATATACAAAAGATTAATTTTAAATTAATTTTTTTATTTAAAAAATAATCCATGTAGGGGTATATGTTATCCTTCTCACACGTTTTTTTTTAATTTTTTTTATTCAACCTCTAATTTGAATTTATTATTTTGATGGTCAAATTTATTATTGAGGAACTTTCGCATATAGTAGTTTCCTTATTACGATTTGTAGCTACATGTTATAGGGAGGAGAGTGGCGAGTGAGACTAAGAGAGGGAGGAGAGAGGCGAGTGAGAGAGGACAGACAGTGGGAGAGAGGTGAATTGTATATGTATATCAATTAAATAATTGTATATACATATATATTTGTATATTCTGGCAAGAGAGATTGGAAAAGGGAGGAGAGAGGCGAGCGAGATTGGAAAAGGGAGGAGAGAGGCGAGCGAGATTGGAAAAGGGAGGAGAGAGGAGAATGAGAGAGGACAATAATTTGTATAATTCGTAGGTACGTTTGTATAATTCATGTGTTTTTGTATAATTGGGTAATATAAATTAAAGTCTGGAATTATACAAATATAATAAAACTTGAAATAACGAATTGATACAAACATAAACGTATGAACTTTAAACAATTATACAAAATATATTATACAAATTACATTATATAAATTATATTATACAAAATCCAAAAACTACGCGTTTATACAAACTTTAAAAAGTTATACACAAAAATATTGAATGTATATGATGACAAAACTGAAAAACCAAAGGAAATCGTCATATACAAATACAAACCTTTTTTTTATACAAATACAAACCATCGTATACAAACACAAATGAAACAAAGAATTGTTAGTTGCGAATTATACAAATGTGGCGAATTATAAATATACAAACGTGACTAATTATACAAACTCAAAGTCAGCCCACATAATTAATGTATAATGTTAGTCGCGAGTGGTAATTATAGCAAAATATAACTATGATGAGTAATTAAGTAGTATAAGTTTGCTTAACCGCGTAATTTTCCCTTTATTATTTTCACTTATTTTCTTATAAAATTTACTATAGACGTCCTAATTTTTTTTTACAAATATAAAAACAAAATTACAATTAGCCGCAAAAAAGTAGTTTTAATTTTTTTACATTCACACTTCTTTCTTTTTATTTCTCTTATTTTACAAGAATGAAAGAAAAAAATAAAATAAGAGTCTGAAACTCGAATAATAATAATCAAAGTAGTCAAAAAATAACTTATGTGTGAAAAAGATCAAATACATGATTTTTTAAATATTAAAAATAAAAAGAAAAATTTAAAATTAATTTTATATCTTTTATTAACGGTATGGGTATAAATGAGCCAGTTTTGTAACTGTAAAGGTATATATGAGACGATTTTGTAACGACAGGGACATATGTGAGCCACTTTTGTAACCAGAGATGGATCCCACCCCTCTAGGTGGGGGTGCTTGACACTTGCTAACTTTGGAAAAAAATATGTGTATATATGTATATCTATCTTCAGAAACTGATAGAAATTAGGATATAATTAATAGTGCATCCATGAAGAACATAAGATTGTCATTGTGTTGCTAGTATAAACTAGAGGATCCACCCATGGGTTTGAATCCAGCTAGAGTGTTATTTTTTCTATTTTTATTTTAAGTTTATCTTAGAGCTTATATTTGAGCTAAGAGAATGTTGGTGCATTTCTATTTTTATTTTAAGTTTATCTTAGAGTTCATATTTCAGTTAAGGTAATATTGGTGCATCCAAAGTCTTCAAATCTTGGTCTGTTTGTAACGAGGACATATTAGCTATAAATGACAAAGTTGAAGGGTATATTAGGCCATTTTTCCTATATAATAAAGGCAAAGTATAGATAAGGTGCGTACAAGTCAACCGTAGACCAAGTACTGGAGCCTTAATTTCAAGCCAACTTTGATGAGACTGATCTATGGCCCGTAGAACCTTCTACAGTTCGTACACCCCAACCATAGAACTCAATTTTGACCCTAAAATTTCACTAAGTCCGGAACCTTCCTATGAGACCTAACCACGACTCGTAAAATTTTTGTCGGACAGTCCTGGTTGACCGTAGAATGAGATACTGAAACTTGATTTTTCCAAAAATTCAATCCCCGCCCTACAGATGCCTTCTACGGCCCTATAAGCTTCTATGGCCCGTAGACCGGTCCCATAAAGCACAACAATAGCCACTAAAATGCTATCTTTTCATTTTTCGAAATTCGAGGTGTTACAAACTTAGTCCAACATTATGAATAGCCTTACATACCTGGAAGAATAAGATTCCTGAAGAAACTTGAAAAAGATGCTAAAAAACCCTATACTACAAGAAAAATGTCCATTAATGAAGGGAAAAATCGTCCTTAAAAGTCTTACTCTAGTCCTTAAAAGTCAATAGCGACCAGAAACATATGGTCACCAGCCGTCGCAATAGGCTCCGTCGCTAAAGATCAGTAGCGACGAGACTAAGTTACTGGTCCTTAAAGGGTTCTGGAGACGGGAAAACTTCATGTCCCTAAAACACTTTTAAGGACCAGAAATCTAGTCCTAAGCATAGATTAATTGGTCCCAAGAATATTTTAGTACCATTATTATCCTGGTCCTAAAAACAATTTTAAGACAAAAAGTCTGGTCTGTAAAGAGTCTCCCAAAGTCGCGTATTTTTTGAATTTATACAATAATTATCTAAAATAATCAAATACACAAATCAATTTTTCAATAAATTCATCATTTCCAATACGAAAAAACATTTATGGATTAAAAATTGATAATAACTACAAAATATGTAATAAAATCCCACTTTTAGCACTATGACCACAAAACAGATATCATGATATGGTTTACAAAATCTCTTAGCAAAATAATACTTCTATATTTTTCCTAACTAATTTCTCAACTTGATAAATCTTCAAAATTCTCATCTTGACTTGTAATTGAAACTCTTTAAACCCTCTAAAATAAAAGTAACATTTTTTTTTTGAGAAAGTTAACTGAAATAAAAGTAACATTTCTTTAGAGAACTATAAAGATCAAATTGTATCTAAAAGATATTATATTGGAAATAAAAATCTGGATATTATATCATCCTTCTCCTTCAGAACCTATCATTTTCATTTATAGTCCAATTACATTCTTCAAATACAGATTACCAGAATGCCAAATTTCAAGCAAATTACATAAATAGAAGCTAAAAACAAGAGCATCATATGATGTAGATACAAGATAAAAATCATGAAGAATACTTGCATCATCATTAATAACAACTGATATCACTTCCAGGGCATAATAATACAGAGCAAAAAGAAGTGCTACAAAGAATTGGAAAACAAAATTAAGGTAAAGCAGAATTACAGGGCTAGATCAAGCGCCAGTAAAGCCTTATGTATATGTTCTGGTCCAATTGTTTGTTTCTCTTCTCTATTATAAACTTCATTGCATATTTATGAGATAAATAAATGAATTTGTAGAATATAGAAAATGTCGCAAGCACTTTGAAAACAAGAAAGAGGGAAAACGACCTTATAAAATTAATTTAAACAAAAACTGAAGCTAATCTACATACTCATAGAAGCTATAACTTTTCTATTTACTTAATATAATTAGAAAGGTGATATTCAATTATTCATATATAGTTAACAGGAAAGGGAAGATATCACTAGCTAGAACATATATGGAAGCAACAACTAATTAGCACCAAGAAAGAATATTTAAAACAATAATCAAAGTCGTCATTTATAGCTTATCTAAACTCCCAAAATTAAATTGTTCTCTAATATTGAATATAAAGAAAGAAGTCATGAAATTTCTTTGGTGTTACAAAAGAACAAAAAATGATTCTTTCATTAAACAACTCATATCAAAGAAAATGTTCCAGTTTTACCTAGATGGACTTACCTAACCCATTCTAAGATTTTGAATACCTGAAGGTGTAAACTAGACAAATGTATATTGTACAAATTTACAAGTATAATCCTTGTCCTCAAGTGCTCTGTATCGGAAAAGCACCATCTCACTAGTTAATAACATAAATGTTTCATGCTTGTTTATGATTTTTACATCTGAGATAATTCACGAATTAAACAAGAGGATAAATTTTCACCCGAGAGAACACATGATAACTTCACCAAAAGTCAATTTTTTTTATATGTGTCAAGTGTTTAACAATCTGACTAGTTTCTATCAGAAAGGTAACAAACTCTGTTTATTGGTTTAAACATCCTAAATAGTTCATTAATGGAGCACAAGGATAAGTTTTCGAGGGAGTAATATGTGGTAATCACAGCAGAAGTATATGTTCTTTGTTCTATGTTTAAATGTGTTACCATCTCATCTAATAACTTAAGTGGTTAAAGAGAGTACACTTATAATGTCGTATGTTCAGACTTGATTCTCTTTAATGAGTCAAGCACATGGAAAAACTTTTTAATAATAGGTGCCAGAAAGATTAAATCCAACGTCTCTGCCTGATCTATTACCACGTTGAAGTGTGACATTCTCGTCTAAAATCAAAAGCTATCAAGAGAGTACACTTTTATTTACTTAATTATGTCCCGAATAACCGTAGACTAATACAAGGACTTAAGCAAGCACTTAGCACATAACTTTATCAAATAACACTACAGGATATTCCTAAAAGATTTCAGTGAAATACATGTGGAACAAAATTTGATTGCAGTGACTAACTTACCAAGTTAAAATTGATCAACTTGTATGGGTAGAGGGACTTCACCTTTGGCAGGCACCCTATCCCCCATAAATGGCTGGTCACCAAATAAAGAGACAACAATTTTTGGACATTATAACCAAATAAAAGTGATAAGTTACAATTGGAACCAATAGATATTAGCAGGGGAATCAATATACAAAGTTTGAAACACTACTGTAGCTTTATGACCAACAACAGTTGTTTTAGAACATTGTGGTGCACGCGAAAGGAAAATTATAAAGGTAATTTAAGGTCTATAAAATTGGAGTTTCGTAATCTCACACTAAACACTACAACATTGACGTATAAACTGCTAATTAGAGCCAGAGCTAAAGTAAGTTCTAACAATAACAAAGA
>JAJOOO010001134.1:0-30203 GCA_029582685.1 Solanum piurae | reverse complement strand
CTACGGTCAGACCTACGGACCGTGGATCGAATGACGGTCCGTGTTGGTCGACCGTAGTTCGTGTCAGAGGCTAGGTAAAAGAATCTTGATCCACGGACCGTGGTCTGACCTACGGACCGTAGGTCTGTCCGTGGGTCGAGGCTTAGCCAATTTCTGAGCTGGGTTTGGAGAGGGGTTGTAGTGGTGAACCACGGACCACCAGCACGGACCGTGGTCTGATCTACGGTCCGTGGATGGCAACCGTGGGTTGCACCTGCAACTTCTCAAAGTCTGTATTTTGGTCTATCTAGGATACGGGGTGTTACAACTTGCCCTTGAGTGTACCCTTATTTTTTTTTACAAACTGAGTTGCTCTTGGAGATTGTTTGAGCCCGTAGAGAGATTTCTTTAGCTTGCACACTATAGTTCCATACCTTTCTTCAAACTCGGAGGAGGATCCATGTAGACTTATTCTTCAAGTTTCCCGTTCAAGAATGCATTCTTCACATCTAGTTGTTGAAGGGGCCAATCAAGATTGGCAGCTATGGTCAGAAGAACCCTGATTGAATTCAACTTGGCAACTGTAGCGAATGTTTCTAGATAGTCAATTCCATAGGTCTGAGTGAACCCTTTTGCTACCAAACGTGCCTTATACCTCTCCAAGGACCCATCTGATTTAAATTTGATGGTAAACACCCACTTGCGACCCACTATTTTCTTTCCACGTGGTAGTTCCACCATTTCCCAGGATTCATTTCTCTTAAAAGCATTCATCTCCTCTAGAATTGCCTCTTTCCACTTGGGAACATTCAAAGGATCCTGCACATTTCTCGGTATCTCCATTCCAGATAATTAAGAAAGAAAAGCTATATAGGAAGGAGACAAGTTTCTATATGACACAAAATTTGACATGGGATGGTTTGTGACTTTTCTTACTCCTTTACGTTTGGCAATTGGAAGGTCAAGGACTAAAATAACAATGGGCAAATCAGAATTAGGTTCTGGAGAATTACCTTGTATATCAGTAAGATCTTGCGGAGTGGACTTTTGGTTCTGATGAGCGTCCTTAGTCTCTTTTTCTTGATTCCGGTTTCTTCTCATGTAAACCTGCAATTCCTTTGTTTGCTCCCTGTCCTTGTCATTAATTGTATCATGAAAAGGCTCTATTGTCTCAGTTTCCTTATTTTCATTATATAAGTTGGGATCTCTTACCTTATCAAGGTTGCTACTATCAAAAGTACTATTTCCCGTATCTATCATAAAAGGTAGATCCTTTTGTTTCTCGCATGTGAGGTCGCGAGAATCCTTACTATCCATTGAATCTTCACTATGTTTCTCCCCCTGAAGATGAGTTCCAAAAAATAATTGAGATTCAAAAAAGGTGACATCCATTGTGACAATAACCTTCCTAGAGATACATATTGTACAATGTAAGTTTTGGTACCAAAATTGTACAATCTTATTCATCCATAGAGATACATATTTATAGTATAGAAAACTGAACTAACTAGCAATCAGATCCCTTGATTCTGGCAGATTTGAGAATCAAGGGATGATTTTATTGATCTAATATCATAACCTATTCTATAGCATATCAGATATGATTTTATAAGATCAATTTAAATCCTACAAAATCATATTTGATCACACTTAAATATTTACAAATCAACACCAACATATGTGGTCTCTCTTTCCTATACCTCCTAAAGTACTCAAAGTTCTTGATAAATTGAGAAGAAACTTCCTATGACATGGCAGAAAAGAGCATAAAGGTTACAATCTAGTGAAATGGAACATAGTGCAACAAAGTAAGGAGCATGGAGGCATGGGGGTTAGAGACCTAAAGCTACAAAACAACAGCCTACTCAAGAAATGGTTGTGGAGATATGCTGAAGATAGACCAACCCTTGGAAGAATGTAATACAACAGAAGTACGGACAAAATGCGCAGTGGTGCACTGATGAGTCAACGGACACCTTTAGAGTTGGACTATGGAGGACAATTAGGTGTTTCTAGGCCAACTTAGGGAAGGACATTATTTTCCAAGTTGGCAATGGCCAAAAAATCTTCTTCTTGAAGGATAACAGGGATGTGTCAGGGCACTTTGCAAGAGGCTTTCCCCAGCATCTTCAACATCAACACCAACCAGAATAGCAAAATAGAGAACATCTGGACAGCTCAGGGATGGAACCTAATTTTTAGAAAGTTTTTGAATCATTGGGAGGTTGAAAGAGTGGTTTCTCTACTTGGCAGAATAGGAACCTTCATAGGGACTACTAATGAGCTTGATATCATCAAGTGGAGGCACAACACTGATGGCAAATTCTTAGTCAACAGAGTCTACAAAAAGGGCCTTGTAGAGATGACAGAAAGAGATAGAGGACCTTGGAAAGCTACTTGGAGAAGCATGGCACCTACTAAAGTGAAATGCTTCTCCTGGCTGGTAGTAAGGAAGGAATGTCTCACTTACGAGGCATTACAGAAAAGGAAATTTCATTTAGATTCCAATGCCTTCTTTGTATGGAACCCAATGAAACAAACAACCACCTCTTCCTCCAATGCAAGGTAACTTCCCAAGTCTGGTCCATATTCATTACCTTAGCTGGGAAAGCTGGACAATACCAGTGTCCAAAGCACACTGTTGATCTATTGAGTTGCTGGAAAAGAATGGGAGGGAGCAAAAGCTGGGAGAGATGGTGGAAAACTATCCTAGCTTGCATATGGTAGAGCATATGGAAGGAAAAGAATGAGAGGATTTTCAAAGGAAGATCAAACTCCATTCAAAAGATCAAAGGAAAATGCATTTCTACTTTATGTTTTTGGTGTTAAGAGCAATGTATAGTAAATGAAATACATAAAGTGGATTTCCCAGGCTTATTGTAATTAGCTATCTATGTAAGCACACTTTTGAAGGTGGCTAGCATACCTTTAATGTTGAAAAATACATGTTACCAACTTCAAAAAAATAATAGGGGTCAGGGCCAGTTCATGTCTCCTTGAAATGCCTCCATATCTTTGGCACTAATCACATGTTTTGACAAAATCATGCTCGTTTTGATAGATGGTAGGCCAATAGTAACCGCTCTACAAGATCTTTCGGGTTGTCTGTTGTCATATAATGCCCTCCAACTGTAGAGGTATGACATTCTTTGATAATGGGCATCATCTCAGCTCAGGAATGCACCTTCTAATGAAATTATATGCGCAAACCTTGAATAAGTAAGGTTCATCCGAATAGAATTTCCTAGCATTGTGTAGGAACTTCTTCTTCTAATGGAACTTCAGATCATCGGGCATCATATCACTTGCGAGAAAATTAGCAAGGCCAGCATACCAAGGAATCAAGCCATGCGATGTATCGAACATATGCTCGTCTGGAAAGGACTCATTACTATCAATCTCTCACTTTGTCCTTCCACCTTCCTCTAATCTGGATAAGTGGTTCGCCACCTGATTTTCACACCCCTTGCGGTCCTTAGCCACAAAGTCAAACTCCTGCAATAGTAGCACCCAACAAATCAACTTGGGTTCCGTGTCGTTTTTGGCCATGAGACACCGTATGGCTGCATGGTCAGTGTAGACTATCACATTGGTGCCCAACAGATATGATCTGAACTTTTCAAACGCATATACTACATTTAACAATTCATGTTCAATCACAACGTAGTTTTTCTATCCCCATTGAGTGTCTTACTAGCATAGTAGATTGGGTGGAACATATTCTCGTGTCTTTGGCCAAGAATAGCTCTCAATGCAACTCCACTTGGATTGCACATCAGTTCAAATTGTCTGTACCTATCAGGAGCAACAATGATAGGAGCAGTCATGTATTTCTCCTTCAAGCATTCAACTACCTTGAGGTAAGCATCATCAAACTCAAAATTGAAGTCCTTCTGAAGCAATTTACACATAGGATTAGCAATTTTTGAGAAGTCTTTGATGAATCTTCAGTAGAAACGAGCATGCCCAAGGGAATTCTGGCTACCTTTGATAGAGATTGGAGGAGGCAATTATGATATGACTTCGATTTTAGCTTGGTCCACTTCTATGCCCTTCTCAGATATAAATTTGTGGCCCAATACAATGCCTTCATTCACCATGAAGTGACATCTTTTGTTTCCTCACAATGCTTCAATACTTGCGTCAAGTGAGCTAAACACTAATCAAATGAATTTTCCACTATCGAGAAATCATCCATGAATAGACATTATACATTTCTGCAATATGGCAGTAGCATTACACAACCCAAGTGGCATTCTCTTGGAAATGGAGGTCTGATAAGGGCATCTTCAACCCTACCCTATATTTTACTCTCCAAATATAGAGTTCTCTATTTTTTCAGACAACCAACTTCAACTCAATTCTCTATTTTATTCTCTAAAAAAGTATCTTCTTCTCTCTCCTCAATATTATATTATTTTTTCAATATATTAGTCATGTGTTGTATTTTTAAATTAAATACTTCATCTTATCATTTAAATTTTGTGCATCTTCATAGTGAAAATTAATAATAATATCAAACTATATCACTTAAAAGTGATGAAATTTATAAAAATATTTGAAATATTAAAAAGTATATGTTAAGTAATATATTTTTTAAAACGTTACATTCCATTTAAAAAGAATTACGAATATTAGAGATTTAATTAATAGCCTTATATGAAAAATAATATGTCAATTACAAAATAATAAAAATAATAATATAATATTCAAAAAGTGAAATAGAGAGTATGAATAGTAGTTCTCCAAATTTGGAGAGGGCATTCTCTATTTTACTCTCCAAATATAAAGAGTGGAGAGTAAAATAGAGAGGGGTTTGAGATGGTCTAAAGAGCATTGGGAAGTGATCTTTCTCTGACCAACGATTTAGCTACCAGTAGTCCATGCACACCCTGTAACTAGTCATTGTGTGCGTGGGTATTAATCGTTTTTATCATTGGGAACCACCGTCATGCCACCTTTTTTAGGTACTCATTGATCTGGGATCACCCACTTACTATCTGCAATTGGACACACAAATCCCGCATCCAACCACTTTATTATCTCTTTCTTCACCACGTCTTGTATTGGTGGATCAGCCTTTTTCGGTGCTCAATGCTACGAATATTATCTTCCTTCAACTTGATCTTATGCGTGCAAATACCCAGAGGAATACCGATGATGTCAACTATAGACCAGCCCAGAGCTCTTCTATACACTCTCAGAACCAAAAGCACTGCTTCTACCCAATGCACTAGCAGCTTTGCAGATATAATCACAAGCAGAGTCTTGTTTGGCTCAAGATATGCATACCTTAAGTGAGAAGGAAGAAGCTTGAGCTCTTAGACTAGTGGCTCATTCATAGATGGCTTTGCTGTTGGAGACTCCATGTTCTTTAGATCAAGTTCAGGCCTTTTCGGTGCAAAGGTGTAGGAACCCATGCCCGTCAAAGCATTCATTGTCTCCTCAAAATCTCCCCTATGGTCTCTATCAAAGTTCATGATCATGGCTGCCAATGGTTTAACCACAAACTGTTCTGCAACGTCAGCCTCTACTACTTCATCAACCGTGTCAATAACAGAGATGACACTCCTGTCTCTGGGATGCTTCATGGATCTGCACATATTGAAGATTACTTCTTCATTGTTCAACCTGAATCGGAGCTCCCCACTCTCGACATCAACCAAAGCCCATCTAGTTGCTAAGAATGGTTGTCCCAAAATGATACTGACTAATTTATCTTCAGTCACCTCTATACTCTCTTTCCCCTCGTGTCTATGGGAGAACATGTTTTGTTCAAACTTAGGCTTGGGAAAGATAAATTAGGCCCTTGTGCTCTCAAATGTCTTTCCTGGTTATTCTCGGGTTCAAAAGGGGTATCGTTGCTACTCACCTGATCTTCATCAGTATCTTATGTCTGTCGTTGTCTTATTCTTTTAGTCTCGACCTTAATTTACATCTTCTGATATGGTTGAGGTTTTACATGTATCGACTTTTGAGGAATCTGTGGTTACTTCTACATCACCAGCCACTATTTGACTACTCTTGGCTTGTCATCATCATCCATGCCCAACATCAGGACCAGGCGATTCACATTATGTGCCCGTACTCCACTTAGGGGTCGTTTGGTGGAGTGTATTAGCAAAAATAATGCATGCATTAACTTTGTGTATTAGTAGTCCCTTGTTTGGTACACTTTTTCATGTTATGTATAACTAATGCTTGCATTAGTTATACGTGTATTGAGGAGTGTATTACTAATACCATGAATCTCTAGGTATTTGTAATGCAAAGGGATTTAATACCTGCATTAGCATGATTAAAGACCCAATTACCCTTCAAAAGCACTTTTACATCTTTTCCACCATAATTGTGGAGGATACTTTTGTAAATACATATTTTTGTACAATGCCTACTATTTTCAGTACACCAAACCAAACAATGCATACGAAATAATCTATGCATAATTAATACAAGCATTACGAGTACACTCTATAAAGCATCATTTTTATACACTCTACCAAACGACTCCTTACTACTTACTTGTCTCCTCCTAATCAACAGATTGCACTTTGAAAAGGTATCTTGGAAGGGTGAATTATAGAACCTGGTAAGGATAAACTAGCAAAGGGATTATGAGCCTGTTTAGATTGGCTTAAAAGTTGGTCAAACCTACTTTTAAGTCATTTTTAGCTTTTGGGAGTGTTTGTCAAAGTTAGAAATAACTTGAAATAAGTTTAAAATGACTTTAAAAAAAAAAGTTAAAAGTTAAAAGTTAAAAGTTAAAAGTAGGTATTCCTCTACTTTTCATTTTTTAACTTAAAGGTACTAAATTTTGACTTTTTAAAAACTATTTTTAAAAAGCTATTTTTTAAGTTAATCATAACGGGCTCTACCTGTGTAATCAGGCATAATGCTTGTCACTAGGATCTTGTTGCCATCTCTGTAAATCACATGTTTTGGTTTTTCCATGACCCCCTTTGCTAGCTGTGCTCTTTTTCCCATATACAGTTTAGTTATAGACAAGGCATAGGTTCCTAAACAGCAGTGTCATTATAGGCCCTCTATGTTTCTACCTATGCTGCTCGAATTCTCCAAAATGTCTACGCACCTATGTAGGATCTTCTAAAAATGCAGTTTGAGAATCCGACACTAGAACAGTGTGTTTTTATGACGAGATATTCAACATCCAAGTTGTGCTACAAGTTTATATGATCTTTCTGTGATATCGGCATGCTTGCTAATTGGTATTGGAGACAGAATTCAAACTTGTTAAATTTTATCTCTTAACATAAAAATTACACCTACAATATATTTTGAAATTTTGTAAGACTTTCCTATTATAATTTGGATTTATATAATTTATCTTCTAACATGGCTGTTGATGTCACAGGCGAGATTCTTTGCACCAGAGAACGCTAAGGCGCTTGTTGACAAGTATTCAAAATGATTTCCCTTGAATAGTCCTTTGATATCCCTGGCTGTTACACTATTGAGATGGCTCAAACAGGGTTGAATTGTCCAGCATCAGAGAAAAGCTAAGTAGGCTGCGAGTTGTGAATTGTGAGATTCTTTGGTTACTGGGAAGTAGTAGTGGATGGCAGTTTCCAACATCTGCTTCATTACTAATAGCTGGGTGCTCCTGGATGCGTATTCAAGATGCACTAGTTATTGTGTGCACATATGATATTTCTGTTTGAATAATCTGGCATGTCAATCGGTTAAAAAGCGCTCTGTTTGTATTCAGTGTACTCGGTTGCTTTTTTATGATATACGTGAGGTCAGCACTCAGCAGACTCCTTAGATGATACATGAAGTTGATGTTATTGACGCAGTACTAACTTGGCTAATTTGGTGACAACCAGCCAAAATCCTGCGGGGTTCTGATGAAGGAAATTGAGCCATATATCCATCAGATTGAACTAAGATAAAGCAGCCATAAACTGGTCAATGACTAGTCTCTCTCAAAAAAAAAACTGACTCAGTATTTAACTAAAGTGAACATTATGTGGAATCTACCTGATTAAGGATATTTTGTTTAACTTATATTTTCGCATAAAGTATGTTGGCATTGCCACTCAAAAATTGCATGAGTTGCGGGCTTAGTACTTGTTTTTATTTCTTATGTAACCAGTTAAAACATTGTATTATGTATCAAACGGGGCATTTGTGATGTGATGGGCAACAGTGAAGGGGGAAGTGAAATAAACAAAATGGAAGAAAGCAAAAGAGTATTAAGTATCCGTCTTAATTACTATCATCTTCAACTTGACTATTTGATAGAGTGTTTACTCACGATCTCATACTAAGAGGGCAGTGAGATGCACCATATATACCGTCCGTTTGTTTTTGGTATCAAAAGTACCCTCTCGTCTAACTAAATGTATGATCAGGCACAAGTATGTCATGATTTTTAAACTTAACAAGCCATGCATAGAATAGAAAATGGACAAGTGAATTGCTAGAAGAGAAAGTGATAAAATTATACCCAAGTAGCGAGAAGAGGGAGGAGTGAGTTATATATCTGATTGGCAAGAAATGTACAACATGCGAATAAATACGTAGTAATTAATTAAAAGGGAAAAATGAAAGCAGTACGTAGTATACTGAATGGATGATTCATATAGTGCACAATTGAGGAGGCATGATATTGTGTTGACGTTGTTGGTGATTGTCTGGAGAGCAGCAGCAGCCGCCGACATTACTATCATCATTTGGTTGTTTATTAGATTGTATGGTTTTCAAAATCTTGTCAAAAAGGGAGAGTTGACAAGGAATCTTGAGGATTCCCTGTTGTTGGAAACCAAACTCTTCTTCAGCTTCTCTCAAGAGGACTTGAAATGATTGGTGGGCCAAGTAGTCCATTGGGATGACAAATCTCTTCTCCTCCTCCTTGCCAACGCATAGTACTGCAAGGCATCCTTTGGGGACATTATTATTATTATTATTAATGTCGTCCTTGTCTGAAAATGAAAGAGTTTTCTTGAGGAACTTATTGATGCCATTACCACTACTAGTATTGCGTTGAAGGTGAGTAGAAGAAGGGGATGCAGCTGCAATCTTTTTCCATTTCTTGAGCAGCTGCTGAAGCCTAACTATTTGTCTGATCTTATTACAAGAACTTCCAGACCTAAGAAGCTGCTTATTGTTTGATGGAATATCCATCATATTCATAGCTATCTCTAGCTATTATGAATATTAACGACACCTCCATCTCTCTCTCTATATATATATATACTTATTTGATTCCATTACTTAATTAAATAATCAACTGTTGCCGGCCTACTGGTACGGTACCTTCATCAATATAGTAATTATTACCTTACCAATCTCAATAAATTAATTAACCAAGTAGCTAGTCATGATTATCAAATACTAACCCTAGCTCTCTTCCGTACAAGTTATTATTTATACATAGAATGAATTGAATCATGATTAATATATATACATAGCATAACTTGTTGCATTTAATTCATCACAGCTTCTCTTACGCTAGCTGGCTGGCTGACTGGCTTTAATTTCCACATTCTGAACTGTACGAAATTAGCAATCTGTCTCCTGTATTCTAATTAAAATAACCTGGCCACTACTTTTCTTCTCATAAACAAACACAATTAATATCTTGTCCTATTCCCAATCTCGTCAATTGTTTCTTATATATATTCATTTACCTGATTCTTTCTTTTTTTCTGTTAATTAATTATATTTTACACTCCTATATATTATTGCTGCTTCTAAATTTCTTCTAATTCTATAACTTATTCTTCTTGTTTTGTTAGCTGTTTTATATATGGAGGATTTGTTTACCCACTCATCTAATATTTATGAGTGGGTAATTAGGGGCATCGGAATAAGGGAAAGTCATGATTAGGCACATGAACATGATAATTCATTTGAGAAAGTCAAAAGGTGATCTGATAGCAATAATAATAATGATTAGACGAATATGGCAGCGTACGACGTGGGAGCCTGAAATAACGTGATTCATTCTTGGGGAACTTTATATAACTATTTTCTCATCTTCTCATGATCATCATTCATCACCTGCCCATGTGATCATTATTATGTTAATGTGCCCTGCACTATACCTACATTCAAATTGTACACCATATACGCACTACTTTAATTTGCATATCTTTCTTCTCACTCAAAATCATTAACATTTTAGCCAAACAGCCCTTAACCAACATCGTCAAGTTTCAATTTTTTGCTTCAATCTTTAAATGGAAGGACGACTTGTCTCAATTGCGTATTTATTCATTTCATGCCAAATATGTATTAAAAAAAAAAAAAACACTTGACTTATATTTACTAAGTCAAAAAAATAGCCTTTACAAACTATGAGCGATAAAAAGATACCAGCAAAACAACAAATTTAAAAAGGTATATATTTCATTATTATCAATCATCAATACACAGTTATTCAATATCACTCTCCAATCAATCACCAGAAATGCATTTTTAGGAAAATGACATTATACAAACATACCTACAACAAGGCGTAAAATGATTAGTGATATTCGTTTAGCCTGCATCATAAATCCTAAGGCGTAAGAAACATATTACAGCTTGCTGCACCCAAAATTTACAATTACAATCGGGACCTCATTTAAGCTTCAACCAATAATTAGTTTTCCTCTCCCAATACTGATTCGTCAAATAAAGGAAGATTGAAGCAAAAAGTTAAAACTTGGGAGTATGAACCAAAACAAGCCTCCTTGATGTTGGTGCATCTTTTTTAAGCTAAACAGTACCTGCTGAATTCTAGCATTATGATCCAAAACTGATGCAACTGGAAAAGTACTCAATCTAAAAGAAATATAATAAGTTGAGAGACATTCTATGGATTTCACGGAGGACGCTGGCATGTAACAACTTTAGACCCCTTCAATGGTTGTTTATCTTCAACCTGTACTTTAAAATAGACTTTACACAAGGATAATTTGGTAAACTGGGATCTAATGGGAAATCAAGAGTGTGGTCAGTGCACAGAGTATAAGTGTGAATGTTATTTATAAAAAGGTATCTAGAGTTATAATGGCACATCATATGTAATATTTTAAAAGATTGGGTATTTTGATTATTGAATCTTTAAAGTGGATCTTCCATGTTAATCTTCCAAGAAAATGATAGAACAATTCAGCCCATTCGTGTACCAAAAAAATAAGAGTAA
Source organism: Solanum piurae (assembly GCA_029582685.1). Lineage (NCBI taxonomy): Eukaryota > Viridiplantae > Streptophyta > Magnoliopsida > Solanales > Solanaceae > Solanum > Solanum piurae. The sequence goes on along the minus strand of JAJOOO010001134.1, from coordinate 19,072 downwards.
TTTGTGGGCATCCCCCTTTTGATTCAGAGTTCTATATGAACTTCATCTGCAGTGAAAATAATCATAGCCACCAGACGCTAGTTTCAGGGCACACAACCTGCCTCAAGAACAAAAATCATGAAATGGAAGCACATCCAGAATGATCATTTTTTAACAATTTTCCAATATCCGACCTTCCAATTGTTAAAGATTTCTTATGGGGCACTTTACCTTGTTGAAACAAAAAGTAAAAGGAGTTCCTATATCTCCACTGAATGGGAACTCTGAAGAAGGAAACTATTCCACCTTGCACACCTCAAATGTGTCAACCGGACCCTCTGGAACCAGTAGACATCTCTCAAATAACGACCTTGATGAATATGCCAGTCCTTGCGTAAGAAGAAATTGCTGCTAGCTCTATAAAAGTAAAACGTTTTCATGAGATGTAGAAAGAAGTAAAGCACCAAGGACACTACTGTTGCAGACACTATAAACAACATTCATCTGCCTACTTTTTGAAAATCCAGACCAAGATTATACACAGTGAGTTAAAGCAAGAACGGCAACCAAACAGCTCAACTGTATCAAAAAATTGGGCCTAGGCCATAAGGCACAATTGTTGAATATAGAAAAGTCAGAATGCTAGTGGATGATCAGGTTTAAGAAATGTTTTTGAATGTTGAATATCCACGGGTAGTATCAAAAAATGCTACCATACTTGGAAAGACAGAGATACTATCACAATTCCAAAACGCTAAATTGAAGTGCATCCTCCATCTAATAGGATTATAGGAATAGAGTTTTCAGCTTGACTGTAAAAAAAGAAGAGACTTTTATTAACATTCAAAAGTAACATAATACCTTCATCATAACAAACAAAAAGAGCCACCATGTTGGTAAAGTTATAAATGTTCCTGAAGGCCTTGAAAATCAACCAGAAGAATCCTTATGATGGAGCAAGTACAAAGAGCTTGTGGGTATAGCCGTATAGGTAGTTATGAAAAGCAAAAGATGATAAAATCTTTGAAGACTGAGTTAAGAGAGAAGCTAAGAAGGTTGCTACCAATGCCTCACGTAAAACTCTAGATGACTTGTACGACGTGGGGCAGAGAGAGAAACATAAAGCTAGCACAAATGATAGAGAAAGGGGTACAAACTACAACTATGATATGTGTATTATTTGTTTTTGCACTGCAAGGTGGCTACTGATCTTTGGAAAATGTTCTTCTGCATTTTTGGGTTGAAATGGGTCATGCCAGAGACCATAAAAGAGGCACATATGAACTGGAGCATGAGGAGAGTTGATGAAACCGTCAAAAGGATCTGGCTAATGATCCCTGCTGCTATCTTCTGAAGTACTAATTGGAATGAGAGGAATAGGAGGTGTCTTGATGGAACCTTAACACCAAATCACTCCCTCAAAACTAGATTCTTACTTTTTTGCTGGTCTTTTAATTGGCAAATGTATCACTGTGGAGGCATACGAGGTGTAGCAGTAAATTGGATTAGTAGCAGTAAGACAACATATGAAATGGGTCCAAACAGAGAAACAAATTGGAGAATATATATAGTTGGTCATACTAGCTTGGATATGAGGTGTAATAGTTGGTGGTGGTGGTAAAAAGTTAAACTACCCTCCATCTTATGTTGAATGCTCGTTTCTCTTTCAAGAATACAACTTATTTAGTTATGAGTTATAACTAGGGGTTCTTTTAAATATTTCAACATTTTAAGATATGAAAAATTCAAAAAGCTCGTGTTTCGCATATAGTTAATGATGAACATCTAAGAATATGTTCAAATAACTTCACCGACTAATTATTCCACTTGAAAAGAGGACATTTATTAGTGGATAGAATGAGAAAAATGTAACTTCTGATCATCTCAGCACACTTGATCGATGACTTAAAGACTTTTACCTTATTTTGCTTAGGTGGTTTAATTGGAGGGCATCCAGCATTTGGTGAACTCGTCCTTTTGGCAGGCAAAGATTTTAGTGAAGACCTAGACTTGTTCGAAGATATTAGTGCTGAAGAAAGAAGAGCATCAACAGCATCACGTTGTTGCTTCCTCTCTGATATCATGTGATCAGGTTTTTTAACCTGATTACAAGCTCCAATACCATCTTCCACATCCTTCTGCATAAGAGATGTCTTAGCAGGGTTCTTCCAACCTCTCGTATTCCGCAATTTATCATCGCGTTCTAAAGGTAGTTGAAATCTTTCAGATGCAACAGATATAGAATGTTTATGGTTATCACTTCCTGACTTTTTTGAGTTCCCCAAGTTACTCTCTAAGCTGTCACATTGTTTTCCGTGAAGCCCATGAGCTTTCCTCTCTTTCCTGTGCTTCTTACTGATCTTTTCGCAACTTTCACTTGATTCTGATTGATTTTCCCTGAGTAAAATATGCGCACCCTTGGTATTTCTGCAATGATCATTATTGAGATCCTTTTTCAACAAAAGACTTCTTTCATCTTTAGATCTTTGTTCTCCCTCAACATTTTTTCCATACAGATCAGCACGTATTGGAGTGTCAGTTGGAGCTCCAAAGCTGGTGTCTTTTCTTTTCCTTTCTGTCACATGCTTTACATTGTTCTTTTGACTATCAGCATGCTCACATGTGGCTTCAACCCCGCTAACATGCTTCAACTTCCTTGAACAATTTTCTGGTTTCTCTGAAGTAAACAGTTTCTCCCGATCAGATGATTTAAAAGTAGCATTATATGGTCTTTTAAGTGACATCACTAACTCTCTTTCTTTTGCATCCTTCACTAGAGCTTCCCAGTTTTGGTTAGTCCGCAATGTCCTTGCGTTCCCCATGATCCACAAAGAAAGTTTTGCCCTAGTCAAAGCAACATTCATCCGCCTTACATCAGCCACAAAACCAATACGGCTAGAATTAACCTGTGTTGCATTCGAGCATGCCTCGAATGCCCTCACTGTGGAGAGTATAACTATATCAACTTCTCGACCTTGAAAACCATCAACTGTATTAAACTCCATGTCAGCAGTGATAGAAGATCCAAATGCACTTGAAAATCGTGAGCGTAACAGAGAAAGTTGACACCGATAAGGAGTTATAATACCAATTCTTCCACCAGCAAACTCAGATGGAAACCTAAGCATGGCATAAGAAGAAAAGCTTTAAAACAACGGAGGTAGAATTTCAGAACAAAACACCAAAAGAAACGTACCTCCTCTTGAAAAATCTCAACACTTCAACTGCAGCATCAGCCTCACACTCATTGTAGAGGGATAATGTGCCAGATTTTTTATCATGGAGCTCCTTCCCATCAACAATATCAAAGAATACATAGGGACCAAGACCCTTAGTCCCATGAAATGATGCAACTTTGCTGGATAACTGGTCTCCATCAACCAACTTACCATCATAAAAATGGAAAGAAGGAAAGCGGCATATCTCTGGGTGCATCCTATACTGCCATTTAAAGAAACCATTAGATGACAGATGGGTTATAGGTGTTGATAAAGCAAAAACCAAAACACTTGTACAACAACAAGACTGGTTAGTTGTTATTTGGTGGGCATAAAGAGAATCATGTTTGTTAAAACTTTGGTGATCGACAAAAGTTCAGACACAAAATCCTTTTTTCTGAAGACAAATGATACAATGGATAAACGGTTACTGCACCATGTGCAAACAATTTAGCCAGCTGAGAGTTGATCAAGGAAACTGCAGCATGAAATTACTGGAAGCCCTATCACAGCAACAGTTCATTCATATCACATCAATTGGCTGCTGACTCATGCAACCTATAGCCATCTCAAAATCTTGAAAATATATTTTGGAACTAAAAGGTCTACAAAGTTTGATTGAAAACTACCTGCTGTGTGAGCATGTTAACAGGATAGCCAGCTCTTTGCAAGCGTTCAAACATGCTACATTGGAAAGAAAATTTGCTGGCAATATTAGAGAGAACTGTGGCTGGAAGCTGCTTTGGATCACCCACCTTCAACACCAATATTACACTTCAGTTAATATTATTAACCTTCACGACAAAATAATGCATCCTAAGCTTACCATCACACATCTAGTTCCCTTTGATTTTAATAGTTGAAGTGGTATGAGGGAAGCAGGCTCCAGAGCCTGAAAGTTGCAAAAACGCAATTTTTTTAGGAAAGCCTGAATGGTGATCGATTCTATAAACATCAAAAGGACAAGAGAGAGAAACCAGGAAAAAGGAAAGAACAAACAAAAAACAGTTCCATACTTGAGCAGCTTCATCAATCACAACTGCATCAAATAGGACACCCTCGGATGAACTGCTAAATCTCTGGCCGGACACAGATGCAGCACAAACCCCATATAGATCTCCACCACAGCCACTCAGTGTAGTCACCACAATCTCAGCCTCTTTTAGTATAGCCTTCCGTAATTTATGTCTAAGAGCTTTTGTCTCTTCATTAGCTTTCCTCTCCCGTGCCTGAGCAGCAGCGAGATCCATGTATATTGATTTCTTTTTTGCATACAATATTCGAAGCTTTGCTTCTACTTCTGCATCAGACATTTCCTTGGCATTATCTGCTTTATCAGTCCCTCCTTCCAATAAACAGTTAGAATCAGAATCTCCATCCCGTAAACTAGCTCTTTTAGCTTCATAACATTTGATAGTATCAACCAACTTCTCAAGATTAGACCGCAAGAATGTCAAAGTATCCTCGCCGGCATCAATCTTTGAATCAGTTGCATTCATTTTCTCCTCAGCTATGCGGTGATCAACAAGCGTATCAATGAAGAATGGCAATGAATTAGGATGAACTGTTTTCGTATTACCCACTCTAACGATATAAGGCTTGTACATCGTCCCATCACTGCCATAAAGGCCTTCACTAGTTATTCTTGACACTAGTTCATCTACTGCAGCATTTGATTGTGCACAGATGAGAATTCTTCTTTTACTGCAGTTACCCATTGGTTTATCATTCTCTAAATCCTCGTTAAGTTGTCTAGCTAAGGCTGCGTCCTGCCATGCCCTAGCAACAGCTGCAGCTTGACAAATTCGCTGTCTTGAAGCAGTGCAAGACATTCCAGTAGACTTTAGACCTCCATTTGATGATCTCTTGGTGTCCACTTGGGAGAAAGAAAGCAACGAACTAACAATGGCCACAATCACTCGGGTCTTCCCGGTACCTAATAGAAGTTGTCCAACAATGAACAGAATAAAAAAAAAAAAAAATCATAGTACAATGAATAAATGAAGACACAAAAATAACACACCTGGAGGACCCTGTATTAGAGACAATTGAAAATCCTTTTTAGGATCAAAAGGTCCAATAGCAGCACTGATAGCTTGCAGTTGACTGTCATTATATGCCGATTTGAGGACTTGCTGTAAAGGTCTAGATAGTTTATTGAAACTCTCACCGTAATGTTTACAGTGATTGTAACTGGTGGGATTCAAGATAACAGGAAGCAAAGGAATTCCCCTAATAGCCGACAATGCTTGAAATTCTCTGAGTTGAGAAGTTATGGTCATTAGACGACTAATGCACCATTTGCTTCGCGCAACAAGAAACTTTTGAGCTCGCATCAGATGAGGTCTATTTTGCAAGTACAGCCTGATGAGTAGGATGCTTGATCTCCTCTTACAATCTCTTTCATGCTTTTCCACCTGCAAACAGTCGGGATGCTTCAATATCACAACACCAAGACATCCACATGATCACATCCAAAATGTCCAATAGATAGTACACAGTTTTCAAAGAAATCAAAAGCTCTGACAGTATGATTACATAAACTCCAGAGTAAAAGTCATCAGACAAATAACAACCAGAAGTAAAACAAAGGTTGAAACAGGTGTTAAATATGTATAAAGCACAACACTATCATCTATTAGAAATTTGGCTGGGAAGTCATCACCTGCTCAGAGAATTATCACAGGAAGGCATGTACATGCACGGGCATGTCTGCACACACTTTTTTTAACAAGTTAAATGTTTCTTTGATAATAACAAGGCCAACTTGGCTGTATACAAGTGATATACCAAAAAAAAGGAGAAAACCTACAAAATATGGTTATCTCAAAAAGACACCAATACTCTATACAAATAGGAACTACAAGGGTGCTCCAAAAGAAAATAAGGGATCAAAGACTACTCATTTGAGCAAAGCTCATCTTCACCCCTTCACAAATTCTCCTATTCCTCTCTTTCCAAATGAACCACATCAAAGCAAAAAGCCTTGTGCCTTCTTCTAGTAGCTCCACTGTTACAGTAGAACATCACTTCTTGACGGTTCTTGGCATAATCCAAGAAACTCCAAACCATCTAAAAGATATTCTTCCATAACCTCATGGCTAAATTGCAATGGCATAGAATAGGTCCACCTCCTCACTCACCTCCTTACAAAGGAAACACTTGCTCATGCAGACAATCGTTTGTTTTTTAAGATTCTTTGCCGTCAAAATCACGAGAAGAAACACACCTTCCTCGCACCTTAATTATCCCTCTAACTTATTTTTTTGGATAAATTATTCTTAAATGAGAATAACTAACAGCCCTTGGGTTAGCCTAGTAGTCAACGAAGTGGGTCAAGAACCATGAGGTCAAATGTTCAAATCCGAATAGAGGCACAAACACTAGGTGATTTCTTCCCATCTATCCAAACGTTGGTTGGCAGAGTTACCCAGGCTTGTAGGAGGTAGTAGGTACCCCATGAAGTCAATCGAGGTTGGCTCAAACACAACAGTTATAAAAAAAATGAGGATAAACAAAGGTAAATTTTAGAATAGTCAAATAAACAAATGAAGTAAGAGAGATGAAAAGGTAGGATTCAAAAAGAGTTAACGCACTCATTAATGAATTAATAGTGATCACCAAATACCCATTGATGTCCTAAGGACAAAACATATATTAAAGCTTGTATTTTAAACATGCGATATGAAGTCATGATTTTCTTTGAGAATGGTAACTTGAGTATTAAAGAAAAAGGCACAAGGATAGTGCCAAAACCATAAATACAGATAGAAAGGACAGCAGATCCAACTATGAAATCCTAACTGTTACAGAGTACCTATTAGATCTACTAAGGATATTGCCTCTTCTACAAAACGTTCTTTATACCAAAATGAAAAAGAAGAAAGCACTTCCATCTTAAAATTTTGTAAAGAGCTACTTCTTCCTTTAAAAAATCTTAAATTTCTTTCTTGCAAAACAATATGAAGTCATGATTTCAAATCAGCATTTGGACATGCGATTTGGGATCATGATTTCAAATCCCAAATTCTTCAAAGAAAAAAAGCATAATTTGGGATTCGAAATCATGATTTCAACTTTTTTAAAATGTAAAATATGATTCATAAGTTTATATTTTGTACAGAAATCATTTTAAATTTTGAAAAAAAAAACAATTAAAAAAAATCATGCTCGGCGTGAAGAGACTGTATGTACCACGTGCAATGATGATTATTACTGAATTACTAGTTACTACTATTGTTGGCTAGTGGATCTTTATAAAATTATGTGTATTTAGAAGTTTGTAACAGTAAACATTTATTTACAAAAGGAACATGGAGATATGCAATTTATCAATGTGACGCCTTAGGATATTCTGATATATTGTTTATGAACTACAGACAGGAGAGGATAAATTGTGGTGGACAGGAGATGACAAGGGAATGTTCGAAGTCAACAAATCCTACAAGTTGATGGATCAGACAAATCGACAGTGCTCAAGTTGGCCTTGCAAGCAAATATGGAAGAGCAGAATCCCTCACAAAGTTTCCTTTTTTGTTTAATCAATGGCTAAGGAAGCAGTCCTTACACAGGACAACATTTTGAAGAGGGGGATAACCTTGTGTTCCAGGTGGTGGTGAAACATCTGAGACTGTTAACCATCTATTTTTACATTGCAAGTACACCCATCATCTGTGGAGAATATTCCTAAGCCTCAAAGGCATCTCCTGGACAATGCCCAGGAAGGTGGCTGAGGCATTACTATGCTTGGAGGAAGCAGGTGTACATGCTAAGGACAGAGGTAGATGGAGAGTTATCCTGGGGGATATCTGGTGGGATGTTTGGAAAGAAAGGAATTCAAGATGTTTTGAGAGCATAGAGAACAATGTGCAGAAAGTTAAAATAAACTGCATTTTACTTTTAGTCTTTTGGTGTAATCAGTTATACTCTAATGACACTGTCTCTATTATTGATGTGCTAGACTCAATTTAGACGTAGAGAAGTGAAATCAGGAGTATACTTGTATATAAGGTTACAGTACCCATGTACTGTTTTGTGATATAATATAAAGTTACCAAGTTCAAAAAAAAAAACACTATGGTTTGCTCATTTGATAAGATTGTAAAAGAATTGAAAAACGATTGATAGTTTTCAAAACTTGTTGGGTTTTCATGTTTATGAGAAATACAATTTAAGAAATCCAAATAGCATGTCCAAAGTCCAAACAAAACTTCAAACTTCATATCAATCTGATTGATTTCATATCACATGTCCAAATGGACCCTAAGAGTTTATGCACCGTAAAAAAAAAAATCAACAGAGGTTATACCAAAAGCAACCAATCTCCTCCGGAATAGATAATTAAACATCAACCAATAACTAGTCACAGCATAATAAAGTTCTACTCAGAAAGTACACTCACCTTTCCAACCATGTGAATATCAGGACAAGAATTCCTCAGGGGTTGTCTTGTAAGCAAAATAAGATCATTGTCTGAGCAGCTTTTATAACCAGATGAATCAACATCCTCGTGAACACAGCGAATGAAGTGAAAATCATCAATTCTTTCAACTGACATTACAGAAAGACTGCCACAAGACATCTCTTCTAGAGAAGTTATCTCCTGAAAGGAACTCTGCAATTGTGCTTTAAATTCTTCCAATATAAGTGGACGAAAAATTTCAACATATTCATCAACGGATTGGAAACAAACAGGAACCTCCTTTAATTTACTCAAACTATCATTCTTTCCTTCACCTGCAGTTGTCAATCCAACTGTTAAGAAGTAATTGCACTCCAGAATAGGTCTATACCAATCATCAAGCCTGACAGCTTTAAATCGTTTTACTCCATCATCCAATCTCAAAGCGTTAGACCTATTTTCAACTGGTAAGCCAAGTTGAATGACTTTCCTTTTCGGACCAGAGAAACTTGTTTTTAGGGAAAATGATTGTTGACGTCTAGCTGAAGTGAGAAAAGCTGACTCTCGATCATTTCTGGTTTCACTTACAAGCTCTTTCAAGACTGTATCATTAGGTTTTATATCATGTTCATCAGCCTCCCCGTCATTCTCTTTCATACTCACACCTCCATAAGATGAGCTCCCCAGAGCAGAATGAAGCTCAGAGATGACATGACTATTTTCTTTGGAATTCAGATTTGTATAATTTAAATGGCACTTGATATCAGTTTCCTTGTTCTTAGGCTCCATAGCTTTTGATTTGACAAGAGGCGAATCTTTTCTGGCATGTAGTGCATTTAATTTAAGTCTTGGGATATCCAGATCCAAACAAAGATCAATTGGCTGAGAAATTTTCCTGGAGTCAATTTTTTTAGCAGGATCAGAATACACAACTCTCCCAGCAACATGGCCAACAAGTTTAGGATCAAAGCTGATACAAGAATTGATATCTGCACCAGCAGAAGTATCTGTTTCTCTTTCATCGCCTGAATGAACTATCGAATTACCTCTTTCGTCACCAACAAATGTTTTCAAGTCTGGAATATGTATTTTTTTACCCACCCTACTAAAAGGTGTGGCTGCTTCAGCTAAAGAGTTGTTGGTATGAACAAATTCTTCACCAGGCAAACATTTGGAATCAATACTAGTTTTTTTCAAGTCAATATACCTCTCATCCACAAGTGAAACAGAAAGCCGAGCAACTTGCTTGGTCAACTCATTCATTGGAATATTATCTGCAATCCAGCAACATGGTAAAAGAAACTTTATTTTAAAAAACTGATCATTATCATAATGGCACAACAGACAAGTACACGATAACTTAACAGAGTAATAAACTCGCCACATGAAATAAGTTTCTCAATATCTGCAGCTAATGAGGCAGGGATACCACTGCATGATGCTTTAATCAGAATCAGCAATGAAATTAAAGCATCTTTCCAATATCTGACCACTACTGCAAGTGGTGAATGCCCCCAATCTATCAGATCACGAAGACATTGTGTCACTGCATTATTAAGCACGGTAGTCGGATCTCGGCAAAGCCTTCCGAAAACAACAGGAAGGGTCTCTAATAATCTGATGCAGGTCATCTGGAATAAGAAGAAAGCATACTTTGTTATAAAAGTTGCAGAAACCCTTTGATTGAGCCATCAAAGATTTTGGTCTTGATTATAAGATGATCTTCACATCCTCAGCATTAACATTTTCCAACAAAGTGGTCAGCTATAGGCCAAATACATGCACTGCAATTTTTTCAAAAGTCTGTAGGCCACATTTAAGCACTTCAAATCAACAAAATTAATCATAACACGTTTTCATCTTTCTTTTGGAACTAGTGAATAATGAGATCTCATTATCATGTTATTGAAGCAATATTTTGGCAGAACTCAACAGACAATTCAAATGCCAGACTACATTGAGGATAAGAGAGAACATGCACAATACAATTTCCATACATGTGAAAGAAAATTCATACTCCAGTGCTACCCACAAATAAGAAAAACAATTTAGTACTAAACAAGTGTATGAAGCCGATGATTTTAGATTTGGGGAAAGCCAAGAGCTGACCAGTGGTCTAGAAAACAACGAATTATCACTCCCAGGACACCAACTTTAACAATGTCAGGTAGAGTTGCTGAGATTTAGTATTGAGTGGGTGATGCCGAGAACTGTAATAGAAATAATGTTTAGCTGGGCTTTTAGAAGACAGAGGAGGAGATGCAGGGCATAGGAAGTGGCTCCCCTGGAACTGATGTGGGCCATGTGGAGAGATGAGATCAGGCGAGCTTTTGATGGTGTAGAGAAAAACTTTGTACACTTGAAAAATAGCCTTGTTTCTTTTATTTCTTTTTGGTGCACCCATGAGGCTCCTACTTGTATAGATGATTGGGTAGCATTCGTAGAAAACCATGTACTTTTTTAAGGTTTTCTACTTTTTGTATGCTCCTTGTCTACCGGCTACTTTTCGCCTTTTGTTTATAATACTCCCTCCGTTTCAATTTGTTTGTCCTATTTTGACTTGGCACTAAGTTTAAGAAAATAAGGAAGACTTTTGGATTTTGTGGTCTTAAATTAAAGATGTCAAATGTACCAAAATTCCCTTTAATCTTGTGGTCTTAAACATGTCACATGGAAAGTTGGTATTAAAGAGTTGCTAAATATGGAAGGAAGCATTCTTTTTAAATCAGACTAAAAAGTTAGGACAAACAAATTGGAATGGACGGAGTTATTTTTACTTCATCAAAAAAAAATCATTTACAGTTTCCAAAAGATTCCATAAGCTCTTAAATGAAGAAGGGGGCAGGGATATCATGCTGGGGAAGTTCGAACATTCCGAGAGGCGTAGAAATTAGGTATTGTAGGTGCATAAAGGTTACGGGGGTTGAAGGGGCTATTCATAAAATGAGGGGAACTGCCACTAGGCCGGACGAGATCTCTTGGATTTGTGGAAGAACGCAGGCGAGGCAGGTATGGAGTGATTGACTGGGTTGTGTTTACTATCATTTTTAGGATGGCAAAAATGCCAGAAGATTGAAGGTGAAGCATAATGGTTCCGCGGTACAAGAACAAGAGTGGTGTTCAAAAATTGCAACAGGGAAAAGTGCCAGAGCTCTTGAATTTGGGTGAAGATAATTTCAAAATTGTCTTTATTTAATATTGAAGCAAGAAGGGAGAAATTGGGAAAGAAGGGAAAGTCAACCTGTGAAAATGAGGGGGTATATGGATTTTTATACAGGGAAAAGCTACCATATACCCAACTCCTATACTAGACAAAATGTTGTTATAAAAATTGCAATTAATAGGATGAATTAATGAATATTTCTTGTATACAGAGTTTTCCCCCAAATGTCAGTTAAATTATTTACCTTAATCCAAAAAAAAGGAAGGGTGATGAATATTTTATCATATTCATCAGTTGGAAGCAAAAGGGGATGTTCTTTTCTATTGGAAGTTCACTATTCATTATGAGTATCGTAGTTTTCAAACAACAGAGCCACTCTCAACCTACTCTGCACAACAAGGAGGTAACATGCACTCCTGAACCATAAAGTTGTAAATTATGCATGTAACCAGGAAAGAAAGAAATATCACTAGATAGTAGATAAACACACTAAGATCCATACCTGAGATGGTTTTTGACCTATAAAAACCTTCCCAGCTGCCAAGCACTTCTGAACAGAGATCCAAGCCATTTCTGAGAGTAAGCAACAAAATTTCTCCCATAAAATGGAACTGACAACTGATTTATGTGCGTCCATGTGCTCACTTTGAGCTTGAAGCACTGGCTGCTTTAAGAATCCCCCTTGAGAAGAAAATTTTGAGATACTAGAGTCCTCAGAGGATTTTCTCACTAAAGGTTGGCTACATGAATTCCCTTCTTTTAGTAGTTTGCACAAAACAAAAAAGAAATGATGCAAAGTCTGAAATTCTGATAGAACGCAGTCCAACTGAACCTGGAAAAGAGGCAAACAAGATTATGACTGACAAATATAACTGGAGAACAATTTTCATAGTATTACAACTTAAGAAGAAATGCAGCCACAAGAAAGGGAAATTGTGAGAAATATATTATTGAAATTGTGTATCTACATTATTACATTGAGACCCTATTTATAGACACTACATTGGACTCCTTTTCAAATTAGGATTCCTATTTCTATTCCTATTCCTATTCTAAGTAGGATTTATATATTTATTCCTATTCTAACAGAAATAAAAGACAGCACAGGAATTGCACCAAGGAAATAGAGATATAGGGTGCTATAAATTCCAATGCTGGCTAACACTCAAAAAGAGTGATTCCGCTATTAGATCTTACCAGCTTTAGAGCATGTCTTAACCCTGTAGTGGTAGCTGAGAGTGAAGATGGGCTAGAGCAAAGAAACTGCAGTCCACTTGTTAGACCTCGTGTATTTGAAACTTGTTCAAGAATACACCGACCAACATGTCTCGCATTCTGCAGCAACCAGATAAGGTGGATACAGCATTAACGCAGAGGCAAGATCCTTCATCAAAAATACAAAATGATTGACTCAGTTGTCAATTGTATGGAACTTTTGGAATGAAACTATTACATCGTTTGGATCCACGAGCAGAAGAATCAAACTGTCACTCATCATTGGCTCCCATGTCCACTGCTTCCTTAGCTCTCCTTGCTCCATTCTGATGATGAAATGAGCAGTCGACCTGTAATAACCTCCAGAAAATAATCAAGAAAAGTGCTTATATGAACACGAAATTCTTCTGATCACTAGCAAAACCTCAGAATCAACAGCATTAAGCCATAGGATCAACTGCAAACCTCTTGAAAAGCCTAATTAGAGGCATACACTTTGTTGAGACCCTAATGGAGTTTTTAGACTCCACTCCCTCACCACCATCATTTGAACCAGATGGAACCTTCCAATTGAAAACATGAGAGATATCTGAACCACAGTTTCTCAACCAGTGACTGGCTGAAGGTGTCATACCAGACTCATTATCAGATTCAAGTAAAGAAAGACGTGACAGAGCCCAGAAAACAGACTTAGCAAATGATACTGGAAGAATCAAGGGATCAATTTCAACTAAAACCTCAAACCACAACATTGGGATGCACATCCAATCCCCACATAAATCTGATGTTATATCAGCTTGAGAACTAAATTCGTTCCAACAACTGACATCATTTTCTTCAAAATCACAACCAAACAAATTTCCTCGGTCTTCTTCTTCATCAAGCTGTAACGGCAAGCATCTTTCACCACTTGTAGCAAGTTGATACTTCAAAATTGAAGTTACCAGAGCGGAAGCATCAGAAACTATAATAGTTTGAATAACATCAAATGCAGGTTGACGGAGAGAACTGTGAAGTGATGAATCCTTCAGAGAGGACACAAGAGAAGGTCCCCTGCAGAATTAAGCAGGACAATGCAAAGGTATGTATCAGAAGCCACTATCCCACATTCAATTTTGGATTTATGGCTGCTTTGAGACAGCACTCAAGAATATATGCATATTGAAATATGCGAATTTCAAAAAGTAACACAATGAAGTAGAAGAGAGGTTCATGAAAACACTATACTCAAGTATGCAATCTTTCAAGAATAGTCTAGGTCCATTGTCGAGAATGATGTACTATTAAAAATATTGTTAGTGATAATGAGAGATTATTTCATATTAACACAATTCTGCAAATAAGGTGACTTACCTTAGATTAGGCAAATAACCACTACAATGTCACTTGTATTAAGATTACTGTTTAAGACTAATAATTTCTCTCTCTCACGCTCTTTAACGCAGTATTGAACTTCACATGGTTTCAGAATCAAAGAGAAATAATGTCTGCATCCAGGCCAATCTATTGACTGGAAAAGTTCTCTTTTCTTTTTCTTTTTTTTTAAATTGAAAGTAGGCATCAGCCCATTTATTAATATAAAAAAGGAAACAACACTATTTACAAAGCCAAGGTCCAACTGGTTCAAAAGAAACTAAAAGGTGATGGATTACCCCCAAGGTGGAGGATTTGTGGCTTAGGTCGCAGGTTCAAGCCCCACACCATGCAAAGCGAATCCCGGTATTTAAGTGGAGAAGGGTAGAGGGGTGGGCCCATTATCCACCGAGTTTAGAAGGCTGTGATTGGTCGAAAGGGCGGGTCGCAGACTGATTTCTCGGTTAAAAAAAAAAAAAAATTCACTTTTCTTTAATGTATGGTCACCGGAAAAGTTTTTTCAGCATGTTTGAGCAAAGGTTTATAAACTGCTTAAAGGTTTGTGTCAATCCCGTCTCCAATAAGCCAACAAACTACACCAGGAGCTTTGTCTCAACGAGACATACATTGACCCAACAGTACTAAGCGCCACTGCACAAACCCTCGCTCGCTGTCACATTGACTGCTATGCATTGGCACACGAAATCATGGGCCAATGGTTGTCTCAGTCATTGCCGTGTGTACAGCATGTAAGAAACAAACTTTGTGCAATGATTTCTAGGAATATTTTTGATTCTTCTTTTCAAGCTGGAGCATATAGGTCATAGGTCAAATTATAATATAGTGCACATTAATTTAACAGATATACTTAGGAGTAACATTATCTTTCTAAATAAGGTAACTTACCTTATTTTATTTTTTTTGATGACTAAATAAGGTAACTTACCTTATTAAAGTAGGCTAACAACTCACACATAGGAAACAATGATATAATGACTTTAATCATCTCGAAAGGTTGTTTCTTCTCCTGGTGTCTCTATTTCACACAATCAACATAACTCCAATGTTTTTGCTTCGCTTACAAGGTCAAATTAGACTTCGCTCAAATTCACTTTTAAGGTAAAATTCAATTTTGCTCAATTAAATGACAAGAACAAATAGCACAAACTACTATCATATGCCTCTTTAACATAATGCACAATTTTTTATCAGGAGAGAATTGACAAAAATTCCTGTTTGACTTTTGAAAGGTCTGCATAAGAGGAATTAACGCGAAGGGAGGAGTAAGTGCAGAAAGCAAATATCAACGAGATGTAGGCCATGTTTGGTCAAGTTAGGAAAGGGCATCACTTCATCGCTTAAGCGATGAAGTGATGAGAAACGAGGGGTTATCGCTTCGCCTCAATTATGAACATTTTGAATTTGAAAAAAGAAAGATACATCTCATTCGCTCGCTTCGACCCTCGCCCTGATCCATAAATGACTATAAGGAACCAACAACTCTCTCTTAAACAACCTATATCCTCCCCACTACGGACCCTCTGCTATCCATTGCAGCAGAGCTGTTTCATGGGGCCATGCACTTTAGAGAAGAAATTGATCCCAACGGAAAGCATACCATTCTTTGAATCTAAACTTTGAATAGATAATTAATATCGATCTTATTATTCATCAGATGCTGAAATTAGTTATTTTATTTGGTTATTATAGTACTAAAATCATATATTTTGGAATTTTCTGCTCCTAGTAATGTGTGTGATTCACTTCAAAAAATAAGTGTACGCTTCACTTCACACTTTGTGCTTCAAACCCCAAGGACCTTGACGCTTTTTCCGCTTCTCTTTTAAACATTGTGACTGAAGCAAATCTAAGGTAACCAATGCAAGGGACGAAATAAACAGTCACTCAATCATATGAATAATTGACCTCTAGGTACATACCACATATGTGCACATTCATATGGCGGAGAAGGCGGGTTCATAGTATAACCTTGGTGAACTATGAGAAGAGCTATCTGCAATATATATTGAATCTCGCGATGAATAAGACGGAACATAAACATCAACATACTTTGGGCTGAAGACAAGATAATAACCTGGCAAGCTTTTTTTCTCATGAGCAAGCTGAAGTTGCTACTCACAGTAACTTGATGCAGGAGAAAATAAAGAAGATTTCTCCTTTGTTTTTCATGTTCTCCATCTTGTAAAGCTTCAAGAGACTGCAAGGTTTACACATGAGAGCGGAAACGTAACTAGGACCACAGATAGATCAATTGAAAGAAGATAACCATACATTACTTAAATTACATAGCTGAGTGAAAAATATGCCTGAAGAAAAGGCAGGAAAAGATCAAAGATTTCCTTATGACTTTTCTCATTTCGAGTATGAAAACACTGGCCCAATAGTGTATTGCGCATCACACTTGGAGATAATGAAGTCTTCAACCAAAGCTTATATCCTTAACAAAGTGTGATTGGAGATATATCAGGTATTAGCAGAAGGAGTGAATTCAGAAAACTAAAAAGGTATGTATGGAAACATACCAAGCATCTCAAACAATAATCTCAGACAATTTACAGCATAAGAAAATTCTGGTGAATCATCACTGATATGGTTGAGAACAACACTCAGAAAAATGGGATAGCGATCTAAAATGCCTTCTTCAAAAGCTGGAGGCTCCAAGAATCCAAGCCTTCAAGACATAGAAAAGGTAACAATGAGAAAAATAAAAATGAAGAATACAATAGCTCGCACACAAGGGAATAGAAGCCAACTACTTCCTACAATGCTTTGATCCCAAGCCATACAGTAACTCGATCCAACTCAACCCTAGGCCTTAGATTCGGCGTAGACAATGGCAAAACATCTGCTGCCAAATAAGAAATGTACTTCTTCAGCAAAAGCTGCAAAGCATCCAAATCTGCTGATTGCCTACAATGAAACAACAAATTAAAAAGACATCAATAAGGTGTGTACATATTAGTTACTCTCATTGTTCTAGTAAGAAAAAACAGAGGAAGTCTTTCCTAAAGAAAGGCTATTCTAACAATACTTCAGTATGGTAATCTAAGATATTAACTTATTAAGGCAGAAAATCAGAGCCTAATTTACTTTCATAATTTGTGTAAGTGTCAAGCGGGCTATAATGAGTTAATATCACTTCTTTTTCTTCTTTTTTCTTCTTCTTTTGATAACTACCTCATTTATCTCTTAACATGGACTATTTTACAAGCAGAAACTTTTTACATTGGCATGGAGCAGCTTCTTCTTTGGTTCTCTGATTTTGCACACGAGGAACTTGGGGTCTGGAGACAACCATAACCTCAAGCTCCACCTGCAGAACCAAGAGGACCAGCTTGATTTATTTAGAGAGGAGAATTCATTAAAAGAGGACGGAATTTCTTTTAAAGAGTCCATTCAAGGAGGGTAGATTTTTTAAAACATTTCAGCAGGCCTTTGTGAAACAAGGCTTGTCACAGAACTCTTCCTGGGGAAATACTCAATTTGTGTCAGTTCACACTCACTTTGGCTCGCATGTATAAGTTCTCTTTTGTTTTTCCATTTGGAGTGTGTGGGCATGCCCATCCTCTAGGGAGGAACTCTTCCTACCTCTATGTTTCCTATACCTGTAAGTGCGGAAGAGAGCATGGATGCTTTGAGAAGGAAATTGTTATGGCGGGAAAATAAAGAGAAGAGAGATTTCCACCAACTTAAATGGATAAATCTGGACAGCGCTGAAGGAAGCATGCCTAACATAAGACAACATCAGGAAAAAAGGTGTAATCCTCATCAACAGATGTGTCATGTGCAAGCAAACCAATGAGAGTGTTAATCACCTTTTTTTGCACTGCCCTGCAGCAGTTAGCCTATGGTATTTTTTCTACTCTATACTTGGCCTACAATGGGTAATGCCCTACAATATGAAGGATGCTAAAGCCAGCTGGATATTGTGGAGAGTTGACAAATCCATCAAAAAGATCTGGAGAATGATCCCAGCAGCCATTTTTTGGAGCATATGGAAAGAGAGAAACAACAGATGCTTTAATGGAATATCAACCTCTTTCTGCACTCTTAAAGACCAATGACTACTTATTTTATTTAGCTGGCACTTTTTTGCCAATGTAAACAGTGTGGATAACCTTTTGGATTTTGTTAGTTCCATATCTCTAGAACAATAGAGTAGTAGGGTTCCCCTTTGACTGTTTCACAAGTTTTTGCCAAGCTAGCTCCATATTTTTCTGTTTGGAGCAGTTTTCTTGCACACTGTGCTTTTGTAACTTCGCATTCTTGATACTTTCTAATATCATTTAATTACTTTACCAAACAAAAATAATCTGCCTATTAGAAAAAAAGAAAGGGGTCTGGGAATCAGGAATTTATAGCAGCAAAACAAGTGTTTTTCTAATGAATTTGTTAGGAGGTTCACAAAAGAAGAGCAACTAGTCAACAGATGCTACATGTGCTTGTGCAACTCAGAATCTATTAATCACTTGTTCCTTCATTGCACAGTTGCAACAGGCCTATGGAACATGTTCTTCTCACTTTTTGGACTCACTTGGGTCATGCCAAGATCATTGAGAGAGGCTTTTGTGTGTTGGAGTTCTTGGAAAGTTGGGAAGTCCATCAAGCAGATCTGGTCTTTGGTTCCAGCCTGTATTTTGTGGTGCTTATGGACGGAGAGGAACAAAAGATGTTTTGATGGCACCCCAACTCCCATCTCTACCTTTAAAGCAAGATGTTTGA
>JAJOOO010001133.1:0-75329 GCA_029582685.1 Solanum piurae | reverse complement strand
CCCTCCTTCCTCATCACCTCCCAAACTCCATTTCCGGCCAGTATCAACAAGCAAATAACAACCAAACGACCCCCCAAACCAGTGAACAAACACATTCATTACTCCTCCCTTTTTCGGCCAGTAAACACCACTTGAAACCACCCAAAATCCCCATTCATTTTCTTTTTCTTCCCTCTGCTCACGCCACCACCAGCGAGCCATCTTCAACCTCAAACAACCAGCAGCTCTCAACTCCAACCCATTCGTTCTCCTTCTTCCTCCACACCGGAGCACAACCCACGCAGCGAACGAGCTCGCTAACCCACCAAATACCCGACCCCAAACCCATTAGATCCGCCATATCCGGCGAGATCCGTCACGAAACAATACTGCTGCAACCAGCAGCTCGAACCAGACACAAAACAACAACTAAATAACCCCCAAACCCTATGAAAACAGACCCAACAATCACAAACACTTAAACCAAGAAGCCAGCCATCAACAAACCTCTAAGCTCCATCGAACAATGAGCTCCAAGCTCTAAAAAACCAACGACCAACAACTCAGAATAGTACAAAACCCGACCCAAAAATCCCATTTGTTTTCTCTCACATTTTTTCCAGTTAACAACAGTAACTATAGCTCCGACAACAACTTCGAATCACCAAGCTCCGGCGAAGAGCACCCAGATGTATAGTTCCCCTCCCCTTTCCCCCCATATGATTTTCCTCTTCTTTCCCCCCCCAGATATTTTAGCACAAAAATGGATGAGCTCCAGCGAACTACGAGCTTCAAGCTTTTGTTTCCGAGGAACTGGAATAAATCAACAAACAAAATCCAAACCTACGAGAAGCTCCAAGCTCTCAAACCACTGCATCGTTGCTCCGCTCTTCTTCAAAGAACTGGAAGGCCATCAAAAATGGTAAATTTTCTTTTCTTCTCCATTTTTTTCATTATGTAACTCTATTTATTTTTTGGTTTATGTTGGTTTATTTTAAACAAAATCAAGTCTGAAGCATGTCAATTTTTAATTATTTGTTGCTAACATTATTTATGTTGTTGTTTTCATTATTAGTATTTTTGTTACTGTTTGGTGTGCAAAATATCCCATTTTTATTACTTTTGTCATAAATTTTACTATGTGTTTATTGTTGTTGCTTAGTTTTATTGTTGTTCAACAGTGCTATATTTTTATTATGTTGTTATGATACTGGTGGTTTATTTTGATTATTACATGATTTATTTATTCTCTATTGTTATTATTAGTATTATTATTATTATTATTATTATTATTATTATTATTAGTATTATTATTATTATGGTTATTGTTATTGTTATTGTTATTGTTATTGTTATTGTTATTGTTATTGTTATTGTTATTCTTATTCGTTCCTTTAAGAGTTTAGTGTTTTCCCGTGATTCTTGTCTTAATTGTTTGCATGTTTGTCTTATTTTATTGTTTATTTTGAATTGTCTAGAGGTTGTTAGCAGTTTACTATTGATATGTTTTTAAAGATATTGTTGTTTTTGTTTAAATTCAATGTTGCTTTCTGTTTGTGTATCATTTTTCTTCTAAGCTATTTTGTTGAAATAACGTTGAATATTGTATATTAAATTGGCCAATGAAAAAACTTTCCGTCGGTTTTCGAGGCCTTCACATTTTAAAAGACGGAAATTTAGTTTAAGTTAATGTATTTTGTTTATTAAAATTGGCCGATGAAGAAATTACAGTCGATTTCCAAGGCCTCCCATGTAAATAAGACAGATTTTTATTTTTAAGTTATTATTTAATTTATTTATTTTTATTATTAACACTTTTACTAAGTGTCTTTACATGTATTCTGAGTTGCTTCCCATTGAAGCTATTCGAACAATATTTTTGATTAATTAGTATATATATTATTGACGTTAGGCAAACTTAGGTCGTTTATTATATTATTATTTTATTTTATTACTTGTGTATATATCATGTTTCTTATACTTGTATATTGTTCAACTCGGCTAACCAAGTCTTTACAAAGCCACTCTTAGTCAACTAGTATAGAGCGAATCCAAAACCTTGAATTTAGCGCATTTGCTTAATACGAGTCAACTCTCAAGGCACATTTGTATAAGACATGCATTCATTATTTATGGGTTATGTAATATATCTGTTATATGTGAATATGTTGTAGGATAGTCCATTATTTCACAGTTTCTTTTTAGAGCTTCATAGACATAAATATCATGTCACTTTCAAGTCACCTTTACCTTTCGAGTTGTTTTTTTTTGGAAGCTTGAATGTTATAGCTCATCCAGAGCGACAATGGAGAAGAGAACTCACGAAAAATGAGTCTTTGGAGTTCACAAGACAATAATAACTCGTCGAAAAGACAAATTAGGGGAGTCTTTGACTATGAGGTCACACTCATTTATTTTTTGTTATATATTTTGCATGTTGGCCCTGCTTTCATACATTTCTCATATTTTTGCAGGGAAACCATCCCCGAAAACTGTCGGGGATGATGATAATAATGTATAGTTCTTGGGAATAATTGGGAGTATACAAAGTTTGAAGAGACACCCAAAAAAAATACAACAACAGGTGGTTACTGTAAAAATTGAGAGACCCCATTCAACAGATACTACAAAGGTCGACAATTAAGAGGATACAAGGATCTCTCTGAGTTTGTCTAAATTTTAAAATTGTTTTATGCAATATCTCTACGAACTACGCGAACCCGATTCTCATCTCGATGAGATACGTAGGTAGCCCTTTTTGGACTCGGTATACATTTTTTAAAGTTTTTTTAAAAAAATTGTGTGCTTATTGTAGGGCCTTATCTGAACGAACTACGCGCACCTGATTCTCATCTCAATGAAATACGTTGGCAGCCCTCCTTGGGATCGGTATTCATTCTTTTAAATTCAAAAAAAAAGATTCAAATAGTTTGTGCATATTTTCAAAGACATATCTGCATGAACTACGCACACCTGATTCTCATCTTGATGAGATACGTAGGAAGCCCTTCTCGGGTTCGGTAATCATTCTTTAAGAAAAACCATTGTGTACATATTATAAAAGTCATGTCTTCAGCTCAAATGGGACCAATGCAGTTAGGAATATGTAAAAATATGTGATATGATGGAGAGGACTGACTTTCTGGTAAACTGTAGACTCTTTTTGTACCTCTCATATGTACTTTTGTGATGCTTGAAAATTCTCTTGCACGCATTTAAAATAAGAATAAAATCAAACTCATGGTTTCATGTGCATGGTGTTGAGAGCTTTTAGATCAAGTTCAATTTCAATGCACTGATGAACTAGAACTTGGTCGGAGTGTTTTTTGAGGCGAAATCCTGAATAATGTTTGATTTGGAAAATGATTGTAGGCCTTTTTTTACCCGATTGTGCCTTTTAAAGCCTACCAAATGACATTAATCCCTAGTTTTCCCCACTTTGAGCCTGAAAAATTTTCTTTGGACAACCACATCTTAGCTATTACCCTTTTGAGTGCTTATGTGCACTCCCTCTCTTGGCCCAACCTTCTTGAGCGCACCAAATATGTGCAAATTATAAGAGGAGATCCAAATTTTAAGTTACCAAATCCAAAAGATATTAAGTCTCTTAAATTCAAGGAAGCAAAAACGACTTCTAGAAAAAGAACAAAAAAAAAAGAAAAAATGTTGAAAGAAATAAGGAAATACAAAAACCCCCCTACAAGGTTAATGAAAGACGGAAAGAAAAACACTCGAACAAAAGAGGAGAAAAATTCAAAAGAAAGGGGTGAAATAAAAAAAAATCCCAACAAATAAGGACTCAAAAGAATTTGAAACAAAAGAACGGGGTGAAAAATAAAAAGCTCCAAGAAATAAGGATTCAAAATAAGTCGAAAAAGGGGGGACAATAGAGAGGATCAAAAGCCAAAGGCGTATCAGCCGTTAAAAGCATAAATTCAGTGTGATGCTCAAGGAGGAATTAAGTCACTCTTATTCCATATAAATATCCTACCCATCCCTAAGCCTACATTAAAAGTCAATGACAAGCCCTACATGATCTCATTCCAAATGTTCTCACATTAGTGGAGATTTACATTAAGGGCCAAACATATGGTATCACAGTTGCATGCATTGAACATTCTTGTTAGTGTGAGTGCACTTTGAACAATGTCCTCAAATCAAACTTTTCAAATATGTGTGAAATATGACTTTTCTTTGTTGTGAGGGCACTTGAAACATGATGATTGGTACAATTCAAAACCTTTGTTTGAAGCAGGATGAACAAATCTTGTTGATACTTAAGTATGTTTGAGGTACCACTTGAAGTTGTGGGATTTACCTTGAATTCGATCTTAGTTAGAAAAAAGAGAAAAAAAATGAGAAGAAATTTTTTTTACATGTGATCCTAACTCATGGTACCAATTGTAGTCAAGACTTACTGTCTCTTCATGTTCTTTATTTTTCAAAAAAAAAAAGTGAGCAAACATTCACCCTTTAACATCTTTCCAAAGTATTTTTTTAGATATTTTCCTTTAAAAATAATAATTTGCATTTTCCTTTTTGGGTTGTCCGTCCCCGTAACGTGACAAATCTTTTATCTTTAGGCTTTGAATATCGCAAGGAATATCATTTTCCTATTTCATCATGTTCATATTGTACATTCTCTACTGATTATCTTGTCTCAGATTCTTTGCAGTATTCATCATCTACAGGATTCGAACTACATTTGACCTGATTTCTGGCTCAACAAAATATGTAGGCACCACGACGTCTCGGTCATGTACCGAATGTGATTTTCTGTTCTTCTTGTAATAAAAACTGGGATAATTTTTTTGAGAATATCTAAAAAATTCACAATAAAGATGCTATCTCTAGAAATTCAAGATTGGAGATCATTTTGAGATTTACCAAGAGTTCTAACTGGGATAGAATTTTTGAGAAAGACCTAAAAAATTCCACCAAGTACTGTCAAAAACTTGATAGTCAACTTCAAAATCTCCAACGTTGCCATAATAGAGCAGAATAAATTCAGGATGCAAGCCAACAACTCCTCGTTCAAATCCCCCAGTAAGACATGAGTCACAACGAACACAAAGAGGTGAAGAGCAAAATGATGGTTGCTTACATGTGTCAAAGTGATCAGTCATTTTGCACATATTCTCTTTGAAATAATCTTTTCTCATGGTTTCTTGACTAAGTCGCTAGCTAAGGTGACATTGTGTCTACTAATCATTCTTTTTCAAGTACGGGAACATGTGAAAACATTGAGAGGATGACACTTTCAAGACAATCATCGAGCCCTCCACCTCGTTACAGTGGACAATCACTGAGCCATCCACCTCGTTACAGTGGACAATCACTGAGCCATCCACCTCGTTACAGTGGACAATCATCGAGCCATCCACCTCGTTACAGTTGGACAATAATCAAGCCATCCATCTCGTTACAGTTGGAAAATCTAGTCATCCACCTCATTACAGTGGACAATCATCGAGTCATTCATCATTTGCATTTTTCATTTGCCAAGAGGTCCATTGCATTTTTCATATCTCAAAAGGGTCATTGCATTTTCATTTACCAAGAGGGCCATTGCGTTTTCATTCGCCGAGAAGGCCATTGCATTTAAGTCGCATCTATTCGGAGGTGAAGGATGTGCATCATATCTATTCCATGTTCAAGTCGGAGGAAACTTACGTTGAAAGATATTTATATTTAAGTCACATCTATTTGGAGGTGAATGATGTGCACCTTATCTATTCTGCGTTCAAGTCGGAGGAGACTTGCGTTGAAAGATATTTTCATTTAAGTTGCATCTATTCGGAGGTGAAGGATGTGCACTGTATCTATTTCATGTTAAATCCGGAAGAGGCTGGTGTTGAAGGATATACATTCAGATCCTACCGATGGATCATTTTCATTCGTCCTACCGATGGACATACATTCATATCCTATTGATGGATCATTTTCATTCGTCCTATGGACATACATCCATATCCTATTGAATGATCATTTTCATTCGTCTTATGGATATACATTCAAATCCTTCCGATGGACCATCTTCATTCGTCCTACCGATGGTCATGCATTTATATCCTATCGATGGATCATCTTCATTCGTCCTACCGATGGACATACATTCATATCCTATTGATGGATCATTTTCATTCGTCCTATGGACATACATTCCTATCCTATCGATGGATGATTTTCATTTTCCCTATGGATATACATTCAAATCCTTCCGATGGACCATATTCATTCGTCCTACCGATGGTCATGCATTTATATCCTACCGATGGAACATTTTCATTCGTCCTACCGATGGACATACATTTAGATACTACCGATGGATCATTTTCATTCGTCCTATCAATGGACATACATTCAGATCCTACCGATGGATCATTTTTATTCGTCCTACCGATGGACATACATTCATATCCTATCAATGGATCATTTTCATTCGTCCTATGGACATACATTCATATATGATGAATCCACGGTTTGGACTCATTTAGGGCTATATTTTAAAAGAAATTGTGTCCTCAAATGCTTATTTTATCTCAATATCTGATGAAAACACTTAAGTTTCAGGTATTTGAAGTTTGAAGGAAAGAATGGACACTACGTCGCAAAAAGGAACGAAAAGACTGAAAAGAACGAAGAAATGAAGGCCTGAGGATCGCCGAGTCCACTTGGCGAGTCGCCACATGGTCCTACTTCGCCTTTTGTTCCAGTGTGCTGAGCCCTGAAGGAAATGATCAAGTCGGCAAAAAAAGGAAGCAGTCGACGCATCGCCGAGAAGTTCCGCGAAACAGTACCATGTCGCCCAATGACCTAGAGCACGATGATGCTAAAGGTTGGTGCAAGATAACGATGAACTACACCAAAAGGTGAATCGTCGAGTTGATCGGTGATTCCGACTAACGATGCCGAATGATCCGCTGCAGCACATATCAATGAAATCTATAAATACTAGTTAGAGTTGTAGTTTTAAGAGTCGAACAATTATTATAATTTTCATATAGAATAGTACTTTTTGATATTTTTGCTCTGAGTTTGAGAGGGTTTTGAAAACTTGAAGAAGAAGAGGATTTCATCTCCAAGGATTTGGACTTGGGTCTCTTGGATACTTCATTCTTGGCCTGTAAGAAGACTTAAATCTTCATAGCTATTTGAATGCAAGCTCATTTAGGTATAAATTTATATCTCTTGATGTGTGGCTAAAAACCCCAATTCTTGGGGTGTGATTTAGCGAATATGGGTTAAGATTGTTGTTGGGTCTTGCTTGCTGATAGATTGGATGTAGTTTAATGGTGATTTTGTCTAGTAGTTGTGGATGAATTTAACAAATTTGTAGTTGCAAATACAAGTTTATTTATGTATTTTCGGCTTGCTCGATAGAGAAGTCGCGAAATCAAGACTACTAGATTGATGGCCTAAGGAGTGGGTCGACATGAGGTTCAGCTCGAGAGAATGAACCCTAGTCCCATATCCTAACACTCAGCTCAAGAGAGAGAGTGGGCTAAGGTGTAGACTGGTCTTCATGCGGCAAGTGGGTGTCCGAGAGGAATCCATTTAAAATGGGGTAAGTTGCTCGAGAGAGAACTTATTCCCACATAAAGCTTAGGCTAGTCACTATTACTCTATAAATTTTCTATCGAAAGCATGTACCCAATAATTTAGATTAACCCGTATTCCGGTCACATTCCAAGAATCCTCCTCTCATTGCTTAGAAAACCTTGTTAATTTTGTTGTTTTTACTTACTAGTGACAAAACCCCCATTGTTAATTGACACTCTTGTGTCCCCCTTTAATTTACAATATTTTTAATCGTTAACGTCTTTAGCTACGACTAGTTAGAATTAGATTTTATTTTTCTATTAATTCTCAAAACCACTCCCTTGGGACTCGAACCCAACCCTTGGTTGGGTTATTATACTATTGCATAATCGTAGACACTTGCATTGGAAGTTGTGTCATTGATTACGATGGATCATTTTCATTCGTCCTATGGATATACATTCAAATCCTTCCGATGGACCATCTTCATTCGTCCTACTGATGGTCATGCATTTATATCCTATCGATGAATCATCTTCATTGGTCCTACCGATGGACATGCATTTATATCCTACTGATGAATCATCTTCATTCATCGTGTCGAAAAGGATGCTACCTTTTTCTTTAATTTTGTCTCTACTAATGAGCTTTTGTTTTTCGAGAAACATTCAAGAGGATGCATTCTCAATTAAGCCATAGGTGTGGACTACGTCAACAAAGATGCAACACAACGTGGAACCTTTTGGAAGCAAGTTGAAGATCGAATTCCACCACATTCCAGCCACACTTTTATATGAAGGTCATGTGTTCGGCCAAAATTGGATTTTTCAATTTTCATTGTCCATGATTTCTTTCATCAATCATATCCAACGAAAGGGACAGCTGTTGACACCCAATATTTGCCTAACATTTTTTCAAAATTCGTAATTTTTAAGTTTTATTTATTTAATAAATCAAAATACATGTTTTATAATTTTAAATAATTTTATCGATAACTATCATTATTTGTCAAAATTTAAGATTTTTTATCAGTTAATTTTAATTACATTATTTTTGTGACAGCTGGTTGAATACGTTCAAATATTTGTTCATTTTTTATTAAATTATTATTTCTGTTAAATTACATTTTTTACATGCTAGTGGTTACGTTTATTACATTGGTTAATATTGATTTTAGTAGTTATATTTGTCAATATTCATTTTGATATTTTGCACAGTTTAGAAATTCATTCAAATATAGATAAGATTCTGTATACAAATATTTTATTAACTAGTGGTTTCGGCCCATGGTTTTTAGATAATGATATTGTACAATAGATGGTTTTAAATTTTCCATTTAATATATTTCTTAGTCATTAAGTTGGGTGTGGTCTGTGGTGAAAAATTCCAAAATGTGTGAAACCCTAAGATATTTTTCTATCATATTCTCAAAGTTGCCGCCACCCTCCTTCCTCATCACCTCCCAAACTTTATTTTCGGACAGTATCAACCAGCAAATAACAACCAAACGACCCCCCAAACCAGTGAACAAACACATTCATTACTCCTCCCTTTTTCAGCCAGCAAACACCACTTGAAACCACCCAAAAACCCCATTCATTTTCTTTTTCTTCCTTCTGCTCACGCCACCACCAGCGAGCCAGCTTCAACCTGAAACAACCAGCAACTCCCAACTCCAACCCAGTCGTTCTCCTTCTTCCTCCACACCGGAGCACAACCCACGAAGCGAATGAGCTTTGAGCTCGCTAACCCACCAAATACCCGACCCAAAAGCCATTAGATCCGCCATCTCCGGCGAGACCCATCACGAAACAACACTGCTGCAACTAGCAGCTCGAACCAGACACAAAACAACAACCAAATGACCCCCATGAAAACAGACCCAACAACCACAAACACCAAAACCAAGAATCCAGCCATCAACAAACCTTTAAGCTTCGTCAAATATTAAGCTCCAAGCTCCAAAAAACCAACGACCAACAGCTAAAAAAAGTACAAAACCCGACCTAAAAATCCCATTTGTTTTCTCTCATATTTTTCAGTTAACAACAGTAATTATAGCTCTGACAACAACCTCGAATCACCGAGCTCCAGCAAAGAGAACCTAGATGTATAGTTCCCCTCCCCTTTCCCCCTTGTGATTTTCCTCTTCTTCTTTTTTCAGATACTTTAGCACAAAAATGGATGAGCTCCAGCGAACTACGATCTTCAAGTTTTTGATTCTGAAGAACTGGAACAAATCAGCAAACAAAATTCAAACCTACGAGAAACTCCAAGCTCTCAAACCACTGCATCGTTGCTCTACTCTTCTTCAGAGAACTGGAAGGCCATCAAAAATGGTAAAGTTTCTTTTCTTCTCCATTTTTTTCATTATGTTACTCTGTTTATTTACAGGTTTATGTTGGTTTATTTTAAACAAAATCAAGTCTGAAGCATGTCGATTTTTAATTATTTGTTGCTAACATTATTTAAGTTGTTGTTTTGATTATTTTTATTTTTGTTACAGTTTGGTGTGCAGAATATCCCATTTTTATTACTTTTGTCATAAATTTTACTATGTGTTTATTGTTGTTGCTTAGTTTTATTGTGGTTCAACAGTACTATATTTTTATTATGTTGTTATGATACTGGTGGTTTCTTTTGATTATTATATGATTTATTTATTCTCTATTATTATTATTATTGTTGTTGTTGTTATTGTTATTATTATTGTTATTCTTATTCTTATTCTTATTCGTTTCTTTCAAAGTTTAGTGTTTTCCCATGATTCTTGTCTTAATTGTTTGCATGTTTGCCTTATTTTATTGTTTATTTTGAATTGTCTAGAGGTTGTTAGCAATTTACTATTGATCTATTTTTAAAGATATTGTTGTTTTTGTTTAAATTCAATGTTGCTTTCTGTTTGTGTATCATTTTTCTTCTAAGATATTTTGTTGAAATAATGTTGAAATTGTATATTAAATTGGTCAATGAATAAACTCCCCGTCGGTTTTCGAGGCCTCCACATTTTAAAAGACAAAAATTTAGTTTAAGTTAATATATTTTGTTTATTAAAATTGGCCGATGAAGAAATTACCGTCGATTTCCAAGGCCTCCCATGTAAATAAGACGGATTTTTATTTTTAAGTTATTATTTGATTCATTTATTTTTATTCATATTTATTTATTACTAACACTTTTACTAAGTGTCTTTACAGGAATCCGGAGTTGCTTCCCATTGAAGCTATTCGAACAATATTTTTGATTAATTAGTATATATATTATTGACGTTAGGCAAACTTAGGCCGTTTATTATATTATTGTTTTATTTTATTACTTGTGAATATTTCATGTTTGTTATACTTGTATATTGTTTTATCTCCTCCTCAATTTGAAAAAAATGAATTCAGTCGAGACCCACAATTGTGGATTTCGAATGATGCCTAACACCTTCCCTTCGGAATAACTTGAACCCCTTACCTAGAATCTAATGGTTTCGTAGACTACTTAATTGATTTCCTATTTTTCCTAAAATTTGGTGGCGACTCCTTTAAAGTTCGTTTATTCTTAAAAAAAAATTGAAATTGAATTAATTGATTATTTTTTAATCACCACGGCGTTTCTCCTTATTTGAATAAAGTAGGGATATAAACCAAATGGCGACTCCGCTGTGGATATAGAGGTTCTAACCATTATGAGTTTATTTTTTCGAATTGAGGAGCATTTTCTTTTATTGTGTTATACCTTGTATTTTGTATATTTTATTGATTATTTGTGTATTGAACTTGTTGTTTATTTATTTAACTGTATTATTATTGTCATTGCATTTCATGACATAATTTTCGCCAAATGACAAATAGAATGCATTAGGACAAAGGCGGTTACGTGGCTTTTCGATATTTTTTGAAGTGATAAACAAATAATTGGCTTGTGGTCATCCAATGTCGTTTATTATAATTCACCCCGTAGTTTGTTCAACTCGGGTAACCAAGTCTTATCAAATCCCACTCTTAGTCAGCTAGTATAGAGCGATGCCAAAACCTTGAATTTAGCGCATATGCTTGATACGAGTCAACCCTCAAGGCACATTTGTATAACACATGCATTCATTGTTTGTGGGTTATGCAATATATCTTTTATATGTGAATATGTTGTAGGATAGTCCATTATTTCACAGTTTCTTTTTAGAGCTTCATAGACATAAATATCAAGTCATTTTCAAGTCACATTTACCTTTTGAGTTGTAATTTTGGAAGCTTGAATGTTATAGCTCGTCCAGAGCGACAATGGAGAAGAGAACTCACGAAAAATGAGTCTTTGGATTTTACAAGACAATAATAACCCGTCGAAAAGACAAATCAGGGGAGTTTGACTATGAGGTCGCACTCATCTATTTTTTGTTATGTATTTTGCATGTTGGTGCTGCTTTTACACATTTCTCATATTTTTGCAGGGAAATCGTCCCCGCCAACTGTCGGGGATGGTGATAATAATGTATAGTTCTTGAGAATAATTGGGAGTATACAAAGTTTGAAGAGATACCCAAAAAAGAATACAACAACAAGTGGCTACTATAAAAATTAAGAAACCACATTCAACAGATACTACAAAAGGTCGACAGTTAAGATGACACAAGTATTGCTCCGAGTTTTTCTAAATTTTAAATTTTTTTTATGCAATATCTCTACGAACTATGCGAAACCGTTCTCATCTCGATGAGATACATAGGTTTCCCTTCTTGGACTCGGTATACATTTTTTAAAGTTTTTTTAAAAAATTATGTGCTTATTTTAGGGCCTTATCTAAACGAACTACGCGCACCTGATTCTAATCTCAATGAGATATGTAGGCAGCCCTCCTTGGGTTCGGTATTCATTCTCTTAAATTCAAAAAAAATAATCAAATAGTTTGTGCATATTTTCAAAGACATATCTGCATGAACTACGCACACCTGATTCTCATCTTGATGAGATACGTAGGCAGCCCTTCTCGGGTTCGGTAATTATTCTTTAAAAAAACATTGTATACATATTATAAAAGTCATGTCTTCAGCTCAAATAGGACCAATGCAGTTAGGAATATGTAAAAATATGTGATATGATGGAGAGGAGTGACTTTGTGGTAAACTATAGACTCTTTTGGTACCTCTCATATGTACTTTTGTGATGCTTGAAAATTCTCTTGCAGACATTCAAGATAAGAATAAAACCAACCTCATGGTCTTATGTGCATGGTGTTGAGAGCTTTTAGATCAAATTCAATTGCATTGCACTGTTGATCTAGAACTTGGCCTGAATGTTTTTCGAGGCGAAATCTTGAGTAATGTTTGATTTGGGAAAGGTTTGTAGGCCTTTTTTTACCCGATTGTGCCTTTCAAAGCCTATCAAATGACATTAATCCCTAGATTTCCCCACTTTGAGCCTGAAGCTTTTTCTTTGGACAACCACATCTTAGCCATTACCCTTTTGAGTGCTTACGTGCACTATCCCTCTCCTTGCCCAACCTTCTTGAGCGCACCAAATATGTGCAAATTATAAGAGGAGATCCGGATTTTAAGTTGTCAAATCCAAAAGATATTAAGTCTCCCAAAGTCAAGGAAGCAAAAACGACTTCTAGAAAAATAACAAAAAAAAATGTTGAAAGAAATAAAGAAATAAAAAAAAAACCCTACAAGGTTAATGAAAGACGGAAAGGAAAACACTCCAACAAAAGAGAAGAAAAATTCAAAAGAAAGGGGTGAAATAAAAAAAGTCCCAACAAAGAAGGACTCAAAAGAATTTGAAACAAAAAAACGAAGTGAAAAATGAAAAGTTCCAAGAAATAAGGATTCAAAAGAAGTCGAAAAAGGGGGGTCAACAGAGAGGATCAGAAGCCAAAGGCGTATCAGCCGTTAAAAGCACAAATTCAGTGTGACGCTCAAGGATAAATTAAGTCACTCTTATTCCATATAAATATCCTACCCATCCCTAAGCCTACATTACAAGCCAATGACAAGCCCTACATGATCTCATTCCAAATATTCTCACATTAGTGGAGATTTACATAGGGGTCAAGCATATGATATCACAGTTGCATGCATTGAACATTTTTGTGAGTGTGACTGCACTTTAAAAAATGTCCTCAAATCAAATGATTCAAATATGTGTGAAATAGGACTATTCTTTGTTGTGAGGGCACTTGAAACATGAGGATTGGTACAATCTATGTTGCGCGGACTCTTCATATTTGCAGGCGAACCCGTCTCGACGCGACACTGATGCGGGCGCGGGTGCGGGGTGCGTGTCGGATTCGGTCAATCCGATCCGGACACTTTGACAGAAGCCGAGAAAAGATTTGGGGAAGAAAAAATCAGTTTCCGGCGACGTAAAGAGGACAAAGCTTGAAAAAGTACATAGAAGAGAAGAAAGAAGAGAAAATCAGTTTCCGACTCCGGCTCCGGCGACGCAATGTAAAGAAGACAGTTGAAAAAGTAAAGAGAAGAGAAGAAAGAAGAGTTTTTTCTTCAAAAAGTAAAGGAAATACAAAGTCTTTTTTTTAATCTTTCTTGAAAATATATGTACACAATACATATACCCTTGAAAAAAAGAAAGATAAAAAAGTCTTCAAGTAGAGTTGCGTCAGAAAAAGAAACATCCTATCAGCCATCAACTCCAAAAATCTTTTCATTCTCAGACGTTAGAAAAAAGTTTTTTCAATTGGAAATATTATATATATATATATATATAGATATTTCTTATTTAATTTTTTGACAATCAATTGTAAAATTTTAAAATAATGATGGAGATATCTTAAAAAATTTAACTTCATATTTCTTATTTAATTGTTTAGCATTCAGTTTTTGAATTTTAAAATTTTAATTGTCAAAATAAAATTTTAATTTTAAGAAAATAAAGGCAAATAAGATATTTATTTAACGTAAACTAAACAATAGTTTGTTTATCACAACATATCTTTCAAATTTAGAATATCTTCATAACTATATTGTTATAATATTGAAAAATTTTAGCCGTATCCCCGCACCCGTATCCATACTCGGATTCGCACCCACGAATCTTAAAGTTTGGATTTTTCCGAATCCGACTCTCGGATTCGTATCCGTCTCGGATACCCGCACCCGAGTCCGAGCAACTTAGGGTACAATTCAAAACCTTTGTTTGAAGCAAGATGAACAAATCTTGTTGATACTTAAGTATGTTTGAGGCAACACTTGAAGTTATGGGATTTACCTTGAATTCGATCTTAGTTAGAAAAAAATAAAAATAAAATAAGAATGGAAATTTACATGCGATCCTAACTCATGTACCAATTGTAGTCAAGACTTACTGTCTCTTCATATTCTTTATTTTTCAAAAAAAAAAAAGTGAGCAAACACTCGGCCTTTAACATATTTCCAAAGGATTATTTAGATTCTTTCCTTTAAAAATAATAATTTTCATTTCCCTT
The DNA here is from genome assembly GCA_029582685.1 of Solanum piurae. Lineage (NCBI taxonomy): Eukaryota > Viridiplantae > Streptophyta > Magnoliopsida > Solanales > Solanaceae > Solanum > Solanum piurae. The sequence goes on along the minus strand of JAJOOO010001133.1, from coordinate 60,386 downwards.
TTTGGGTTGTCCGTCCCCGTAATGTGACATATCTTTTATCTTTAGGCTTTGAATATCGCTAGGAATATCATTTTCCTATTTCATCATGTTCATATTGTACATTCTCTACTGATGATCTTGTCTCATATTCTTTGTAGTATTCATCATCTACATGATTCGAACTATATTTGACCTGATTCCTGGCTCAACAGGGATATGTAGGCGCCACGACGGCTCGGTCATGTACCGAATATGATTTTCTGTTTTCCTTGTAATAAAAATTGGGACAAATTTTTTGAGAATATCTCAAAAATTCACAATAAAGATGCTATCTCCAGCAATTCAAGATTGGAGATCATTTTGAGATTTGCCAAGAGTTTTAACTGTGACAGAATTTTTGAGGAAGACCTCAAAAATTCCACCAAATACTGTCAAAAACTTGATAGTCAACTTCAAATGATCCGGTATCACTCGAAGTTCCAAGTCAACTTCAAAATCTCCAACATTGCCATAATGGAGCAGAATAAATTCAGGATGCAAGCCATCAACTCCTCGTTCAAACCCCCCAGTAAGACATGAGTCACAATGAACACAAAGGGGTCAAGATCAAAATGATGGTTGCTCACCTGTGTCAAAGTGATCAGTCATTTTGTACATATTCTCTTTGAAATAATCTTTTCTCATGGTTTCTTGACTAAGTCGCTAGCTAAGGCGACATTGTGTCTACTAATCGTTCCTTTTCAAGTACATGATCATGTGAACGCATTGAGAGGATGACACTTTCAAGACAATCATCGAGCCATCCACCTCGTTACAATGGACAATCACTGTGCCATCCACCTCATTACAGTGGACAATCATTGAGACATCCACCTCATTACAGTTGGACAATAATCGAGCCATCCACCTCCTTACAGTTGGAAAATTGAGTCATCCACCTCATTACAGTGGACAATCATCGAGTCATTCATCATTTGCATTTTTCATTTACCAAGAAAGTCATTGCATTTTTCATATCTCGAAAGGGTCATTGCATTTTTCATATCCCAAAAGGGTCATTGCATTTTCATTTACCAAGAGGGCCATTGCGTTTTCATTCGCTGAGAAGGCCATTGTATTTAAGTCGCATCTATTCGGAGGTGAAGAATGTGCACCATATCTATTCCACGTTCAAGTCGGAGGAAACTTACGCTGAAAGATATTTACATTTAAGTCACATCTATTTAGAGGTGAATGATGTGCATCTTATCTATTCCGCGTTCAAGTCGGAGGAGACTTGCGTTGAAAGATATTTGCATTTAAGTTGCATCTATTCGGAGGTGAAGGATGTGCACCGTATCTATTTCACGTTAAAGCCGTAGGAGGCTGGCATTGAAGGATATACATTCAGATTCTACCGATGGATCACTTTCATTCGTCCTACCGATGGACATACATTCATATCCTATCGATGGATCATTTTCATTCGTCCTATGAACATACATTCATATCCTATCGATGGATCATTTTCATTCGTCATATGGATATACATTCAAATCCTTCTGATGGACCATCTTCATTCGTCCTACCGATGGTCATGCATTTATATCCTATCGATGGATCATCTTCATTCATCCTACCGATGGACATACATTCATATCCTATCGATGGATCATTTTCATTCGTCCTATGGACATACATTCATATCCTATCGATGGATCATTTTCATTCGTCCTATGGATATACATTCAAATCCTTCCGATGGACCATATTCATTCGTCCTATCGATGGTCATGCATTTTAATCCTACCGATGGATCATTTTCATTCGTCATACCGATGGACATACATTCAGATACTACCGATGGATCATTTTCATTCGTCCTATCGATGGACATGCATTCAGATCCTATCGATGGATCATTTTCATTCGTCCTACCGATGGATCATTTTCATTCGTCCTATGGACATACATTCATATAATATTAATGGATCATTTTCATTCGTCCTATGGATGTACATTCCAATCCTTCCGATGGACCATCTTCATTCGTCCTACCGATGGTCATGCATTTATATCATATCGATGAATCATTTTCAATGGTCCTACCGATGGACATGCATTTATATCCTACCGATGAATCATCTTCATTCGTCGTGTCGTAAAGGATGCTACCTTTTTCTTTAATTTTGTCTCTACTAATGAGTTTTTGTTTTTCGAGAAACATGCAAGAGGATGCATTCTCAATTAAGCCATAGGTGTGGACTACGTCAACAAAGATGCAACACAACGTGGAACCTTTTGGAAGCAAGTTGAAGATCGAATTCCACCACATTCCAGCCACACTTTTATATGAAGGTCATGTGTTCGGCCAAAATTGGATTTTTCAATTTTCATTGTCCATGATTTCTTTCATCAATCATATCCAACGAAAGGGACAACTGTTGACACCCAATATTTGCCTAACATTTTTTCAAAATTCGTAATTTTTAAGTTTTATTTATTTAATAGTTCAAAATACATGTTTTATAATTTTAAATAATTTTATCGATAACTATCATTATTTGTCAAAATTTAGGATTTTTTATCAGTTAATTTTAATTACATTATTTTTGTGACAGCTGGTTGAATATGTTCAAATATTTGTTTATTTTTTATTAAAGTATATTTCTGTTAAATTGTATTTTTTACATGCTATTGGTTACATTTATTACATTTTTTAATATTGATTTTATTAGTTATATTTGTTAATATTCATTTTGATATTTTGCACAGTTTCGAAATTCATTCAAATATAGATAAGATTTCGTATACGAATATTTTATTAACTAGTGGTTTCGGGCCATGGATTTTAGATAATGATATTATACAATATATGATTTTTAATTTTCTATTTAATATATTTCTTAGTCATTAAGTTGGGTGTGGTCTGTGGTGAAAAATTCCAAAATGTGTGAAACCCTAAGATATTTTTCTATCATATTCTCAAAGCTGCTGCTACCCTCCTTCCTCATCACCTCCAAACTCCATTTCCGGCCAGTATCAACCAGCAAATAACAACCAAACGACCCCCCAAACCAATGAACAAACACATTCATTACTCCTCCCTTTTTCGGCCAGTAAACACCACTTGAAACCACCCAAAAACCCCATTCATTTTCTTCTTCTTCCCTCTGCTCATGCCACCACCAGCGAGCCAGCTTCAACCTCAAACAACCAGCAGCTCCCAACTCCAACCCAGTTGTTCTCCTTCTTCCTCCACACCGAAGCACAACCCACGAAGCGAACGAGCTTTGAGCTCTCTAACCCACCAAATACCTGACCCCAAACCCATCAAATCCGCCATCTCCGGCGAGACCTTTTACGAAACAACACTGTTGCAACCACCAGATCGAACCAGACACAAAAAAGCAACCAAATGAACCTCCAAACCCCATGAAAACAGACCCAACAGCCACAAACACCTAAAACAAGAAGCCACCCATCAACAAACCTCTAAGCTTTGTCAAACAATGAGCTCCAAGCTCTAAAAAACCAACGACCAACAACTCAGAATACTACAAAACCCGACCCAAAAATCCCATTTGTTTTCTCTCACATTTTCCAGTTAACAACAGTAACTATAAATCCGAAAATAACCTCGAATCACCGAGCTTCGGCGAAGAGCACCCAGATGTATAGTTCCCCTCCCCTTCCCCCCTTATGATTTTCCTCTTTTTTTTTCCAGATATTTTAGCACAAAAATGGATGAGCTTCAGCGAACTACGAGATTCAAGCTTTTGATTCCGATAAACTGGAACAAATCAACAAACAAAATTCAAACCTACGAGAAGCTCCAAGCTCTCAAACCACTGCATCGTTGCTCTGCTCTTCTTAAGAGAACTGGAAGGCCATAAAAAATGGTAAAGTTTTTTTTTCTTCTCCATTTTTTTCATTATGTTACTCTGTTTATTTAATGGTTTATTTTAAACAAAATCAAGTCTGAAGCATGTCAATTTTTAATTATTTGTTGCTAACATTATTTAAGTTGTTGTTTTGATTATTTTTATTACTGTTTGGTGTGCAGAATATCCCATTTTTATTACTCTTGTCATAAATTTTACTATGTGTTTATTGTTGTTGCTTAGTTTTATTGTTGCTCAGCAGTGCTATATTTTTATTATGTTGTTATGATACTGGTGGTTTCTTTTGATTATTATATGATTTATTTATTCTCTATTAGTATTATTGTTGTTGTTGTTGTTATTATTATTATTATTATTGTTGTTGTTGTTGTTGTTATTGTTATTGTTATTTTTATTGTTATTCTTATTCTTATTCGTTCCTTTCAAAATTTAGTGTTTTCCCGTGATTCTTGTCGTAATTGTTTACATGTTTGCCTTATTTTATTGTTTATTTTGAATTGTCTCGAGGTTGTTAGCAATTTACTATTGATCTATTTTTAAAGATATTGTTGTTTTTGTTTAAATTCAATGTTGCTTTCTGTTTGTGTATCATTTTTCTTCTAAGATATTTTGTTGAAATAATGTTGAATATTGTATATTAAATTGGTCAATGAAAAAACTCCCCGTCGGTTTTCGAGGCCTCCACATTTTAAAAGACAGAAATTTAGTTTAAGTTAATATATTTTGTTTATTAAAATTGGCCGATGAAGAAATTACCGTCGATTTCCAAGGCCTCCCATGTAAATAAGACGGATTTTTATTTTTAAGTTATTATTTGATTCATTTATTTTTATTCATATTTATTTATTACTAACACTTTTACTAAGTGTCTTTACAGGTATCCGGAGTTGCTTCCCATTGAAGCTATTCGAACAATATTTTTGATTAATTAGTATATATATTATTGACGTTAGGCAAACTTAGGCCGTTTATTATATTATTGTTTTATTTTATTACTTGTGAATATTTCATGTTTGCTATACTTGTATATTGTTTTATCTCCTCCTCAATTTGAAAAAAATGAATTCAGTCGGGACCCACAATTGTAGATTTCGAAGGATGCCTAACACCTTCCCTTCAGAATAACTTGAACCCCTTACCTAGAATCTAATGATTTCGTAGATCACTTTAATGGTTTTCTAGTTTTCCTAAAATTAGGTGACAACTCCTTTAAAATTCGTTTATTCTTAAAATTCTTTTGAAATTGAATTAATTGATTATTTTTTAATCACCACGGCGTTGCTCCTTATTTGAATAAAGTAGGGATGTAAACAATCTTTGAACATGTTTTGTTGTGAAATTTTTTAAAAAGATTTATTTGTTTTTAAAGTAAAAATATTAAAAATTAGTGTTGTACTTAGCTATGAATAACAAATTATAATTTTTTTTGACATTTTTTGAGTATTTTAAAGTGGAAAAAAAATTAAAATATACTTATGTTATTTTTTTCAATTTCTTGAAAATTATGAAATTTTATGTCCAAATGTATTTTTCAGAGAAACACTTAAAAAAAAAAGACTTGGTCAAATTATCATAATACTTTAATAATCCCTATACATTTTAAGTACTGCAATATATGCAAAAAATTAATATTTAAAAAAAAAAAGGGATGTGAAGTCTCGATATATACGATTAAGGTACTATACGTAGGGTTGTTCATGGTTATTGTTAAAAAACCAAGACGAACCGCAATCCTATTAAAAAAACCGATATTTGGTTTGATTTAGTTAGGTTTGGTTTTAAATTTTAAAAAACCGATACTATTTGGTTTGGTTTTGGTTTTACTAAAAAATAACTGCAAAAATAACCAAACCGAACCGATAAATTATATATATAAATTTTATAATTATTTATATATCATTCATAAATAAAATATAAATATTTTGTTAAATTTTAAGTAACTTAGGTCTTTAACTTTACCATTTTCTCAAACCCAACACTTAAATTCTAGTCCATCTATTACAATCATAAGTCCAAGTCCATCAAAATTCTTTACTTTAGTCTTTACCTACCATATCTTTCATAAGATAGTTACACCTTCTCTTAATTGAATCACTTTGTTCGTGCAATTATAACTTTAGTAATGTTTAATTGTTTAATTGAACCGACAATAGTTTTTCGGTGGATTACTCATGTACTAGGTGTTTGTGTCTATCAAGATACACATGTCCTCAAAAATTTATTACTTTCAAACCGAAAAAACCAGAAAAACTGAACCAAACTGAACCAAACCGTCAATAACCAAACCGACAGTTATTTTTTTCATTTGGTTTGGTTTGGTTTTAGATATTTAAAAAACTGACTAGATTGGTTTGGTTTTGGTTTTAACCAATAACCGATCCAAACCGAACCACGAACACGCCTAATTATACGTATACAAACGGAAAAATTATTTGGATGGGTGCCTTTTAATAAATAATTACGGATTTTAGCGATACTTTTTATTTATTACTATTTATAACAATACTATGTTAAATCTGCAATATGTATTAAAAGTGAATATATATATATGCAAATATATGTATTATAACTATTTTTTAAAATATATTATGTTTGTTTGGTAAAAAATTGACACATTGTATTACAAGTGTATTAAAATGTGTGAAAATGTATTATCCATCAATAAAACGTGTATTATATGTGAATAATAAACCGTTCTTTGTAATATGTATTAAAAGTGTATTATAAATATATTAAAAGTGATTAAGTGAAAAAAAAATATTATTACTATAAATGATAAATATTTTTTTAATATAGTATATTTCCGTAAGTTACTCACAAATTGGTTCAAATGAAAAACTATAATATGTAATAGAAGCCCATAAAGGCGTTCTGTTTTACCTTAGACCCTACGAAGTCATGGTGGGCCATCTGTTGAATGGTAGTCCCTTCGTTTAAAAAAAATAAATCTAGTTTGACTTGGAACGGAGTTTACGAAAAGAAAGAAGACTTTTTAATCTTGTGTTTCTAAATTAAAGTTATGTCAAATGTACCAAAATATTATTTAATCTTGCAGCCTTAAATATGTCACGTGGAAAGTTGAAGTTAAAGTGTTCCAAAAAAAGAAACGGGTCAATTTTTTTTAAACGGACTAAAAAGAAAACTAGACCATTCTTTTTGAAACGAAGGGAGTATTTTACTACTAAAGTGAACCACTTTGGGTTGTGAGTCGTGACATTTGACAGAGGCAGACCCACCTATAAGGTATGGGTGCACGTGCATCCGTTAACTTTGGGGGAAAATCATGTGTATATATGTTTATCTATCTTGAGAAACTGATAGAAATTAGAATATAGAGTAATTAACAGTGCACATTGTTATGCTACTGGTACATGCCAAAGCTACCACCCGTGAGACTTGGGTTCTAATTCAACTAGACCCTTATTTTCATTACTTTTATTTTAAGTTTATCTTAAATGTCATATTTGAGTTAAGATAATGTTAATGCACCCGAAATTTTCAAATCTTGAGTTCGCCTCCACGTGAGTGGGACATCCAGAAAAATAATTTCTTTCAATCATAAATGCAGTGATATAATCCATAATATTTAGACCAACCGTGATAAACTGTAGCCCCTCTCCAGTCTAAGCCTATTGCATACATTCTCTTTCTCTTACTTTGGGAGAAGGAATTAATGGAGGTCAAAATAATACTTTCTCTGTCCCTAATTATTTGTCTATTTTTTTTTTCTTTGTTCCTAATTATTTATTCATTTTGACAAATCAAGAAAATACAATTTTTTTACATATTATACCCTCAATTAATTACTTTGAAAATGTAGAATTTCTTGAAAATCTTTAATTTTTAATTCATCCACTATATAATTAATATGGGTAGAATGATAAACTCACTATATCAATCATTATTTTTTCAATAAATATGTCAATTTAAAAATGGACAAGTAATTAAAGACAACGAGGTACAATTATGTTTGGCCCTCGAGGCAGGTTGAAGAAAGAGATCATTTATTTCTAAACAACCAACCAGTATCATGTCACGTAGAAATATGTCACTATTATGCAAGATGCAAGGGGGACACCCTCTATGCCCCACTCTAATTTATGAGTGAATTATTTAAGGGGTTGTCTCTTAACATTCAATAGGGCTGTAAAAATAGGACAAGATTTATGAAAAGTTGGAAGTGTTTGCTATTCATGGCTTCATTCACTAAATATTCAAGTCAAGAGCTGAGAATTGTAGTAGTAATTGCTAGTGGACTCTTGATCATTGCCTTTTTATGTCATGTTCCAATTACAGGTCAGTAGTATTTTATTATTAAGTGAAATAAATGATACTTTAATTACCCCATAAATACTAATACTTAGCAAATATATAGCTCCCAATTAGAAAAGAAGCACCCCTTTTAATTAATGAAATTATTGTTTCCTCTTCCTTTTGTTTACTCCTCCATTGTTTCAAATAAACTACTATTTTTATCTTTTTATTATGTTTTCAAAATAAATTGTATTTTACAAAGTATAGCAACTCCTATAATCTAGTTAGAGTATTTTATTTTATATGTCATTCATTTATTTTTAGTTAGTTGAAAAGAGATACCATCTTTCCTATTTGAAATCTTTTAGCTTTCAAATGTTGCATTTTAATTGTCTTTAATGGCATCCTCTCCCTTATAGTCATAAAATTATACTATCATAATAATATGTTTAATAGAGTAGTATAAATTCTTGTAGTGCTTTAAATATGCATTAAATTATTTTATTTATAAAAAAAAATGATGCCATCATTATTTTCCTCTTCACATGCTTTACTCATAAAAATGAAGAAAGAGAAGAAGATTGGTCTCTACAAATTGCAAATAGTCATAGATTTAATAATACACTATTCTCCGTATCTAAATTTAATTGATACTCTTAACATTTTACATTTAACGAAACAATTGATAAGTACATAAATATTTATAGTTTACTTTAGATCATATAATTAATTCGAAAGTACTTCTTTATCAGTTAAAATTTTGTGCCAGACTCAACGAAGAGGCGGGGTAATAATAAATTTCTTAATTTATACCATTAAATGATGAGTTGATCAATGAGATATATTGACGTATAGGTGGTGTTGAAGTTCCAAATTGGGGAGTGAAGGTAGGATCAAGGCCACCAAGGTGTAGTGTTGACAAATGCTTCAACTGCAGTCCTTGTATGGCTACCCTAATTGCACCCATTAACCAAGGAAAACACAAAGTTTCTTCTTATTCTCAACAACATGATACTTATTATCTTCTTGCATGGAAATGCAAATGTCGTAATAAGATTTACCACCCATGATTACTCTACTAGTAGTATATATTTTGTAATTTTATACCTCAAGAATATCGTATATGCCTAATATCTCTATATATTGTTGTATAGTTTGTAATGTATTTATGAAACATGATATACTATTCTCTTATGATCAATTTAATTTTTTAAATCCATGTCCACTTTATTCTAACAATGTTTTCCTTACGAATTAACATTAGAAAAATATTCAAATATCTGTTAGTGACTTGTTGTATATATTATGATAAGATTGTCACGGTTTTCCCCAAATCTACAAGGGAAAAAGGATAAATATATCCTTGTACTATCATAAATGGTATGTCAATACTCTCCGTTATAATTTAAGGTTGTATATATCCTTACCGTTAATATTTTGGATCGTCTATACTCTTAAGACTAACAGATTGACACATGACATCATCTAAATAATTTATCTTATTTTATTTATTTATTTATCCAAAAAATTGAAAACTCACTCATTTTTCATAATTTACCCACCCATGACCCAAATTAAAATACCATGACATTTAAAATTAAAAATAAAAACATAGCTTTTCATCTCCATTAAAAATCAAATAAAAGGAAAAATGTTCTTCAATTCCAAATCTCACAAACAAAATCCAGAAGCATATTCTTTCAATCAAAATCAAGAAATCAATTTCATTTTTTTTTGTTCAAATCAAATTATTATTGTTGAAAGGGGTTGGAAACAATATCACCACTGATGGACAAAGCTTCAAGCTTAAAAATGGGTCTACAATCGAATCGAAAATTTCAAACTCAAATTGATTTGTTATTATTAAAAGGTGTTGAGAAAATACCATCATTGATGGACAAAGTTTCAAGCTTTAAAGTGGGTCTACAATCAAATCAAAAAATTTCAAGCTCAAATCCATTTGTTATTGTTGAAAGGAGTTTAAGAAAATACTACCACCATTGATAGACAAAACTTCAAGCTTTAAAGTGGGTCTACAATCAAATCAAAAATTTCAAGCTCAAATCGATTTGTTATTATTGAAAGGGGTTGAAAATATTCTTGATGTACAATACAACCAATAACCTAGATTCCTACTATGCTAAATGAAGATGAAGTTTTTTTTTTTCCGGTTAGCAAGCATAAACTCTACCTATTTAAAGAATTTGAAAGACACGAGATTGACACAACAGGGGATGTGACATGTTGAAGTTGGATGGAATGGGGAAGATACAGAGTTTGAAGTGAAATGAAGAAGATAGTAGTTTTAGTGAAAGTCATTTTTTTTTCTTGAAAAATGAGTTCTTGATTCCATGGTCATGGTGAGTTGAGAAGAATAGAGGGATACTTTTTGATAAAAACGAAGAGTGGATTTTGGCACCACCCCTTTTAGTTGTGGGTCGGGTGGATTTTTAATTTTTGGGTAAAAGATACATAAAATTGGGTAAATCATTTAGATGAAGCCATGTGTCCATCCGTTAGCTTCAAGGATATACACAACCCAAAAGAATAACGGTAAGGGCATATACAACCTTAAAGTATAACGGAGGGTATTGACATACCATTTATGATAGTTCGGGGTATATTTGTCCTTTTTCCCAATCTATAAAATAAGCAATACTCACCACTAAAAAACCGTCGAAAAACGACGGATTGTGTCGCTTTTTTTTATCAAAATCGACGGAAAAGCGACGTAGTCAAGTTCATCGCTTTTTGGCTTGATGCATTTTTTTTAATAATGTGACACCGTTCGTCGCTTTTTTATTTTTTTAATTTATTTTGATTTCCAAAAAGTGACGCAATCCGTCGCTTTTCTTTAATTTTATCATTTTTAAAATCTTGAAAAGTGACGGACAAGGAGATGCCGTCCGTTGCTTTTATGGAAATTAAATTTTGAAAAACCCAGAAAAGTGACGGACTAAAGGACCTTGTCCGTCACTTTTCTGGTTTTTTTTAATAAAAAATGCAGAAAAGCGACGGACAAAACCACCCAGTCTGTCGCTTCTTTTTCTACATTTTTATGCTTCCCACCTGCAAAATCAATTCAATTCAGCCCAATCAAACAAAAACATAATAAACATGCTACACAAAATATAAAACAACAAACTCAAATTAATCTTCAAAATAGCTAAATTATAATTTAAAGACTAATAAAGTCTTTCAAAATTTTAAAAAGCTCATAAAATAAGTGATAGAAGCAATTAGGGAGTGCAATCTATGAAATCATCCTCCTCCTCACTCTCGTCGTCGGGCTATTTTAATTTAATTTTTTGTAATAGATTTTTAAAACTACTTTCTCTCTAATAAAATAATCTTAATATTAAAAGTATATTAATACTTGCCCTTTATCGTAATTTAACTCTCAAAAACACTTTTTGAAAAAGATAAGACGAACACAATTTGCTTATAAAAAATATTTTCCAAATAAATTAGTCAAACATAAATTATTATCTTTTTTCAAAATCACTTTTTTGAAAAACCCTTATACAAAATATATGGTCCCATTAAAATTATAAATTAATAATTCTTTAAAAGTACAAATATATCTAATACAATTAGTGAAATGTGATTCTATTGTGATTTGTTTTTATTTTTTTTGTTAAACTTTAAATCTAGTTGAAGTTCATCTCTAACTTTTCTTTTTGCATTCAAAAGTTTTGATGTTGTCTTTTCGAACTGAACCATAAAATTGTAAAGAGTTCTAGATCCGATAAGTGCTCCTTTATGCGTAACTGATTTCAAAGGTATTGTATCATCTTCAACTTCATCATCTACATTTTTTTTATGAGATCCACAATTTCTTCTAAGTTCTGGACCTCTGAACATGTATCATTTTTCTATGGTAATCCAATAGGTTATTGATGTCCATTTTATTTCGGTAATCAAGATCATTAATCATGACCTCAAGTTCATGAATGATGTTTTGACAAGTGAGTTCATTCAAATTCTCTGAGATTTCATCCTTTAAACAAATTTTACTGTAGTGTCAAATATAATTTGTTATTGTCTGTTGCTGAACATTGTATTTTTCGTCCAAGCCGACTGTCATGACCCAGGGGTACACACCCTAGATGTAACATGGTGTATAAAATCCCGAAGGACTCCATACAAGCCACTTAACATATCATAACATAAGAAATAGTATAATAAAGAGTAAAAAGTAATTTTATAGCAAAGCAGAAAGTCTAAACTCATTTCTCAACATAGCCATCTATTAAATTCGAATGAAATTGGGCCTATCCCATACATCATGTCTCAAAAGGAAATACAAAAGAGAAACTGAAATGAAAATCATCCGTCCTCGAATCACGAGGACTCACCAAGTTCGGGAAAGAATCAAGTCAAGCTCTAGCCACAGTTGACACCCAATTTTGGCTCTCCACATTTAATAATAATAATAATAATAATAATAATAATAATAATATGTTATGAATTTTTTATAGGATTACGAAAAGATTTTTGATTATTTATTTTACTTGATAAATTTATTTCATAAATGTTATTTCTTACAAAAATTAAATATATTATATTAATACTTACTTTGTCATTTTTAAGTAAGTGTCGTTCTTAAGAATTGAATCTATTTTCGTTCAAATATAATTTCTATTGTCGCAATAGATATTTTTCGTACATTTTTTAAATATTAGAAAGCTTAATTAATTAATTAATTAATTAATTACTAATTTATATTAATTTAATTTTAAGAGTGACTAATTTTATCAAATAAGCTAATCTTGTAAAATAATTATTTTTACTTTAATAAATTATGACTATTTAATAAAGAAGAGGTTATAATTTAAATGGATTTTAATTTGAACAATTTTGGCAACCCAAGTCCCCTTAAATCGGCCAATCCGTGTATGCTACGTAGGCGAGCACATGGATTGTGTTTCTTTAGATTCAATCTTGGCCTTACAATCTAATCTAACGACCTTAATTAATTCATCTTTTACTATTATTTTTATATATATGTATATGTATATATATAAATTATTATTATTATTATTATTTTAAACCCCTTATTCATCTTTTCCCAAAAATAGTACAATCCCAACGCCTCTATTCCTCTTTCTTTTCCCAGATACACGCGCTTCATCTTCTCAAAAGGAATCACCGCTCAAATCCTTCTCCTTCCCCAGAAAGAAGAACGTTTCCCCAACGTCTTCTTCATTATTGTTATTTTTCAGAAAAATGATGAGTGCTTTCTCCTTTTCCAGACGTCTTCACCTTCCCCATGCCTCTTTCGACCTCTCCCATCAAGTTCGGCCATGGACCAATGGAAAAAAATAATATCCGGCGGTTTCCAAAGTCACTTCTTCCCCCATACGCCGTCCATCAATCACAACCCTCCCTTCCTATCAGCTTTACATCTTTTCCGATTTATTTCTGACCCAAAGCAGGCCTAGAAACCTCAACCATCACCATTGATAGGCCTGAAAAGTTGAGGGACGCAAAGAACCATTGGATTTTGGTTGGTTATGCCTTAATCTAATGGGTTTTAGAGTGTGAGTCTATCCCAAAATCGGCTATAAAAAGCCGTTTGGTTCTCATTGAAAATCATCTCAGAAAATCTAGAAAATCATCCGGATAACCAACAACCATCCAACAAAATCCAAAAAAAATCCAGAAGATCCAGAACATCAGAAAGATTAAGCAAGGAACAAAAACGTAAAACATAGCTTTGGAGTTCAAATTAGTTCATCTCCTTATTCTTCCATTTTCAATTTTGAACTCAAGTCCGAAGAAGCTCGAAGTTGGAATTCTTGATGTCAAAGCCCCTTTTTGCTGCCCCCGAAAAGGTACACTACTTCGCTCTTTTAGATTATTATTTTTATCGTCTTGTATGAAGCTTTGTTTTTCTTCAATCGTTTTGTACTCTTCCGGATATTTTTATAGTTCTCTATATTCTTATTGTCCAAATGTATGGTAATCCTTTGCCAACTGATTGATTGTTGTTGCTATTGTAATATTGAACATTCATTTTTTTGTTTAATCCTCTGAGTTAAATGGGTATTGAGATTTGTAATATTACAGTTAAAAATCAGTTTATAACATGTTAAAATAAGCTATTATGTTAGAAAATCAACTACGAACTCAATTAGTTGAATATGTGATTGATATTTAAAGTTCACCTTAGTTTCGTGTTAGTATTCTCTTTAGTTTTGTGCCCAAAGTGTCATTGTTGTTTCTCTTGCTGTTTTCTTGTCGTGATATATCAAAAAAAAATCATTACACGTTTCATGTGTCGAAAATTGATTATTTTTCACTTTAGGGATAGTGACTATAAATGATAATATCTTGCTCCATTTAATCCTAATTCTATTAAAAAATATGAATTGTTGTTGTGCGCTATTGTATGTGTAAGAAATTTTTATGGAGATTTTGAATGTTTATTTTATTAGCATGAGCAATTAGTAAGAAAGTGAATATTTTGACCTGTATTTCTAAAACTAAATTCTCTAATTAGTATGATTTATTAATATGTCATGTGTCTCCTAAGGTTCTCGAAAACATATGTGAGGTTTATGCTCCCTGATCAACATATGAATAAATTTAAATGGAAAAGTTTTACTGCCTAATTATAAAAAATGCATATGTCCACTATTAGTCCTGCTATTTGTTTGACACATGATTCTAATCTTTTCCTTTCTCATATTTTTCATGTACAATCGGAGGGCTGGAGTTTCTACTTTGGAACTCGTTATTGGCCTAAAATATTAGGCCAACAACAATTAGGATCATCGCGATGTTTGGAGTCTCACGAATTAGGAGCCCAATGTTTACTTAGCCTTTCTTTCCGAGTCTTAATTATATTGTTTTGATATGTTGGCTAACCTTTACACTTTAGTTTTGATATATTACTTGTCTTTTATTTTGAAGATTATTTATGTGAGCCAATATTATTTGTTTATGAATGTAGTTGAAATACTTTTAGAATAAATGATACAAAAAATATTTTCTTAAAATAGGTTATGCATTCCTACTTATAACATTCTTTCAGGCCTTTTAAGTTGAAATGAGGGGCTTATAGTTTAAAAGTTTTCCAAATGAAGTTTCGAAGGGGCTAATTAATATTTATTTAGGCCTAGTTCATCTCCTAGACCTCCAAATAAATTTGAGATTAGTTTAGATGCTAAAATAATTATCCTCTTGAAATATATTTTTTGGGAAGTAGCCCCTATGTTTTATGAACAAAAGAAAAAAAAAACATAAAATGTGACTATAGAATAAATTTTAATAATTAGGCCTATTTTTACTACCTCCTTTATAAAATATATTGACTATTCTTACTTTTTGGATCAAATATTGCTTAAAACATTTTAATCTCTTAACGTGCTATTTCAAAATTTTAGATATGCCAACAAGTTCAGATACAAGGTACATACATATATGTGTCATACACATAAAGGTATATATTCTATATTTTTCTCTACATAATCTTATTTTTTTTACTACTATCCTGAATGTTATTTATTTATTTTTATGATTTATTCCTACACTTTACACATATTATTTTACTAAATTGAATCTATCGTTAACTTATCCTTACATGTAAATAAAATAATAAACATTCACATGTTTTACACAACTTACATGTATATACTACACTTTATAATAAACATATTTAAGATCACAAACCTTTATATAATATTTTAACATCTAGTATCATTTATTTTATTTTATTTTAGAAATCTCCATTTTATATATTTTCATTCAAATTACAGATCACATATTACTACGTATTTACACCCAACTACTATCTTATTTTTATTTAATGTCTTAATAAGACGACATATTTTCGCAAATTCAACATCTATACATTTTTAGGATAATTTTATTATGATACGATCATATGTATTTTTTACATATAAATTTATCATACATTTAAGTACATTTATTTATTTATTTTACAATATGTTAAAAATACTACTATTAAATCTATTTTATAAGACATATATATGCCGTACCTTGTATTGT
Organism: Solanum piurae; assembly: GCA_029582685.1. NCBI lineage: Eukaryota > Viridiplantae > Streptophyta > Magnoliopsida > Solanales > Solanaceae > Solanum > Solanum piurae. The sequence goes on along the minus strand of JAJOOO010001133.1, from coordinate 44,253 downwards.
ACTCTTTCTTAAACTAACTAATTAACTTATCATTTAATTTTTTAAAGCAAATAAATAAACAAGTTTTCTTAATTATACTTTCCTAAATTGAGTTTAAGGACTATTTTCACCTTCCCCTCGAGTAACCAAAACTCTTACTCAGAATCTCACTGGTTTCGCAAATCTAAACAGAGTTTATATTTACATAAAAATGGTTTTCCTAATATTTTCCTTAAAATTTAGGTGGCGACTCTAAAACAAAAACAAAACATTTTTTCCAAAAATTAGAGTGTCAGCCATATTATGTTGTGAACTGTTTCGTCCTAGTTTGAAATAGGGTGCGTCAACCACTAAAATGAGAACCATGTCTGTCGGACCCTACATTTGGGAAAAATGTATGCAAGAGTATGCGTTAGTACAAAAATGCACTAAGTATGATAGCTATGCATAAAAATATTTAAAACATGCTAAGAAGGACATTTCATTTCATAACATGCAATTTGACCAATGAAACATGATATAAGAGGGTTAGAAAACATAAGTCAAAACATCATGGTCAATGCAAGCTAAATCAACATTAAAACTTTGAACACATGTGAGATACTTCTTTAAGTAACCTTAGTTCATTAATCATCTTGTTGTGAGAAAATTAGCCTTAACAGACATATAGACTATGTGAGCTATAACATGATCCCCGGTGTCTCCCACATCGAAAAGAGTTGTTCTACTTGCCTAAGGTAGAACCATGAGCTTCTAGCTTAAGTCGATCCACTAGCTAATCAACCTATGGGAGCACATAGTTATGGGATAAAGAGATTGCTACTAGAAACCTAACCTCTACTAACGGGAGAGCTTCCATCTCATGAGACTTCTTCAAGAAACCCGGCCTCTACTAATGGGAGAACTTCCATCTAAATGTCAATATCCACTCGGTGCTAAGCATAATTCCGACATAATAGTATTTTCTTACTTATTCACATTATCCATGGAAAGACATGTATCTTGTCAATCCAAGATAGTTCATTAGAATATCTCTTATTCATTGATTCAATTAGGTGAGAATAGCCTTTCAACCTAAGAATCCTTTCTATGTGAGAAAACCTTTCACATTATGTTTGTAAGTGTTTTATGAGAATATCTTTTCAACAACACAACAACAACATCATTGGCACTTTACTCTCAAAGGACCCTTAAGACATTTATATAGGTTTCATAAGATCATGCATAAACTCATACTTTGCCCTTTCAAGGTTCAAAGCTTACTTTCAATCCACAAATCTAGAAAACATGGTTTAGATAGGGATTTTATCATAGATTCATGCAATTCTCTCATTACATGCTTAATTTTTCATAAAACTCTTCCTTTAAGATCAAAATTCCACAATATATAGTTCATAACTTGAAAACATGGGGATTACATGGGTTCATAGGGGAAAACATCATAAAATCATAGTAAATCATCAATTCATGCTTAGAAGATCATAATTCAATCATTCAAATCATTAATCATAAGAACCCATGGTGATTGAAGAAAACCATAGCTAATTGGGGAATTCTACCTTTTGAAATAGAGGAATTTGGGGACTCCATAAATGAGAGACTCATGGATGAAAACTACCATACCTTAACTCCAAATGATATCCTTTAATGGAGGAATTTGATCTTTAGCTCGAAACCCTAGATGAATTCTTCTTCTTCAAGTTTTCTAGAGAGAGGATATTTGAGAAGATTTGGGTTTTTCTTTTGGGAACTGGAAGAATGAACTAAATAGGATGAATTTGGGGGTAAAAGACTTATATAGTGGGTTCTAAATGTAGTCAAAACGACATAGTATAGGAATTAATTGATTAGAAATAGACCCAACTTCCCCTAAAAATAACTGCCAGATGACCACTCACGGACCTCAGTCGACGGACCGTGGTCTAACCCATGGCCCATCCTGGTGAACCGTTGGTCATGATCAGAGAGGGTGATTTTGGGGTCTCGAACCACGGACCGTGGTCTGACCTATGGTCTGTGGGTCGCGTCGTGGTCCTGGACCATCAAACCCTACTTAGGCAGGCCAACCACGGACCACTCCTACAATCCGTGGTCCACTCTATGGGCCGTGGGTGGCCGGAGTGGTTTGGCTACTGCAACACTTGGAAAGCTGCTATATGCCCCTTTTTGGATATGGGGTGTTACAATATCTCCCCCTTGGGATCATTCATCCTGGAATGAGAATCAAACTAGTTCTAAGAGAGTAGGAGAGGAACTAACAACCCAACCTAACAATGCAATGTATGTAACCAAGGAGGAACTATCGACTCCAAGCTAGGACGTTCTCAAGACATTACATGGGGGTAAATCTAATTCTAACAGCCCATCATGCATGCAATCTCCTCAAAATGCACATAATCAAGGAGGAAACATCAACTCCAAGTTAAACATACTCAATGCATCAAAAAGAAGTAAGAACTTCATCTAGCAACCCAATATGCGTGAAATTTCAAAATTTCTCATGTTCAAGGAGGAACTACCTTCTCCAATCTAAAAACATGCTCAACACAATCTCATGAAGCCTTTATGCATTTCATTCTCAAAAAGCATATCTAATGCATGTTCAATAATCATCTCATGAAGTCTTTAGGAAACTCATACTCAATGCACAACAACATGAGGAAAATATGTCATATATGCCATTTCTTTCAAAACATAAGCTTTTTCATGAGAATGCATAACATAAGAAAATCATGGAAACACATAAATCACACATGACTCCTAAACATAAAACATCCAAGAGGAACTCATTACCTCAAGCTAGAGTAGGAGTAGAAGGAAAAATATGAAGATATCGGTACATCATATCGGCCTCGGCCTCCCAAGTAGCACCCTCAACTAAATGATTTCTCCATAACACCTTTACGGAAGCAACTTCCTTATTTCTCAATTTCTTGACTTGCCGGTCCAAAATCTCAATCAGAACCTCTCTGTAAGAAATATTATCTTTAACTTCCAAACCTCTAAGGAAACGATGGATGTTGGATCCCCCATATTTCTTCAACATAGAGACATGGAAAACCAGATGCATCGATGCCAACTCATTTGGCAAATCTAGCTCATATGCAACCTCGCCAACACGCTTCAAAATCTCATATGGGCCTACAAAACTGGGACTAAGCTTCCCTTTCTTCCCAAACCTCATAACACCCTTCATGGGTGAGATTTTCAAATAAACTCAATCATGAACATCAAACTCAAGGTCCCTTCTTCTAACATCGACATATGGCTTTTGTCGACTTTGAGCTGTTCTCAACCTCTCTCTAATGAGCCGAACCTTTTTATGGCCTCATAAACTAGCTCGGGACCTATCAAAGCAACTTCACCCACCTCAAACCAACCTATAGGAGATCTACACCTCCTACAATAGAGAGCCTCAAATGGAGCCATTCTAATACTCGAGTGATAACTATTATTATAGGCAAATTCAATCAATGGCAAATGGTCATCCCAATTACCCTTAAAATCTATCACACAAGCCCTCAACATGTCTTCCAAAGTTTGGATAGTACGCTCTTCTTGTCCATCGGTTTGGGGATGAAAAGTCGTGCCAAGCTTAACCTTGGTACCAAGACCCTTTTGGAATGACTTCCAAAATTGAGAAGTGAATTGGGTACCACGATCGGAAATAATGGACAAAGGCACCCATGCAACTTTACCATTTCCCTCAAGTACATCTTGGCATAGTCCTCCGCCTAATAAGAAACCTTGACGGGAAAGAAATGAGCCGATTTCATCATCAAATCTACTATCACCCATATAGAGTCATGTTGTCGCCGAGTGCGAGGCAAATCAACTATAAAGTCCATATTCAAGTCTTCCCACTTCTAAGTAGGAATAACAACGTCTTGGGATAAACCTCCTGGTCTCTGATGCTCAACCTTCACTTGTTGACAATTATGACACTTATCCACAAATCCCGCAATATCCTTCTTTATCCCATTCCACCAATAGATCTCCCGTAAGTCACGGTACATCTTGGTGGCTCCCAGGTGAATCGAATACCGAAAATTATGGGTTTCTGCCAAGATCTGTTCCCTCAAGTCATCAACATTCGGAACACATAACCGACCTTGATATCTTAGTACCCCATCTCCTCCTTCGGAGAAAGCCTCAACAGACTTTTTGAGTACCACCTCTTTCAATTCTACCAAAATTGGATCAAGACTTTGCTTAGCCTTCACATCCATCACAAAAGACGATTCGGATCCATTATGAACCATAACACCACCCTTGGTGGGATCCACTAGTTGAACACCTAATCGGGCCAACCTATGAACATCTCAAACCAACTCTTTCTTTTCTTCCTCAACATGAGCAGCACTACCCATTGATAGTCGACTAAGAGCATCCGCCACCACATTTGCTTTACTGGGGTGATAAAGGACGCTCATGTCATAATCCTTCAATAATTCCAGCCATCGTCTTTGGCGAGGATTCAAATACTTTTGACTAAACACATATTGCAAGCTCTTATGATCGGTTAAAACATCAACATGAACCCCATACAAATAATGCCTCCATATCTTTAAGGCAAAAACAACTGCCGCTAACTCAAGGTCATGGGTAGGATAATTCTTCTCATGGATCTTAAGTTGCCTTGAAGCATACGCAATAAATTTACCATTTTGCATAAGCACGCATCCCAACCCAACTCTAGAAGCATCACAATATACCACAAAGCCATTCGTACCTTCCGTTAAGGTCAACACCGGAGCAGAAGTAAGTCTATCTTTCAACACTTGGAAACTTTTCTCACAAGCTTCCGACCATATAAATTTAGCCTTCTTTTGAGTCAAAGTCGTCAAAGGAGAAGCAATGGAGGAAAACTCCTCAACAAACCTTCTATAGTAACCGGCCAAACCCAAAAAGCTTCTAATATCCAAAGGGGATAGAGGTCTAGGCCAACTCTTGACCGCATCCGTCTTCTTTGGATCTACCTCAATACCCTTGCTTGCCACAATATGACCAAGGAAAGCTACGGACCTTAACCAAAATTAACATTTGCTAAACTTTGCAAAAAGTTGTTGGTCCTTAAGAATTTGCAACACAAGCCTCAAATGGTCAATATGTGTCACGACCCAGACCATCGTGATTGGCACCCACACAAATCCTCCAGTGGGAGAACCATTACTACAACCCAAACAAACAAATTTTATGAAAACTAAGGCATTTAAAAATACAGAAGCAGGTTTAAATGACTATAAAAATGGAGTACCCATAAACTCTAAGGTTTTAACAAACAACTAACCAAACTAATGCGGAAGAACATCCCCTAGAACCTGAAAGTCATTTTACCAAAATTCTACTAACGACAAGTCTAAGAACAAGGGGTACAACCCCAAAACTAAACAAACACCTCAAACAAATAGTCTGAGTCCGAAAAGAATGGACTTAAACAAGAGAGATCCATGACATCCTGAAAGAACTGGCTCACCCTTGAATCCGGTCACAATCAACAGTCACTTAGCTGAGGTCTATCAATAGCCGTCTGAAGATGCCATGTACTCAACAAAGAACAAGCAAGTGCAGAATCAGTACACAACCATAGTGTACTGGTAGAATCACGCGTTTATCCCAATAAGTGAAACATATGCAAGTAACCACAACATTATAAGGCAAGCATATACCGAACAAATACAATATTAGTCATCTTTGTAGGATCAATGTAACATCCCACATTCTCAATAATACACATTAGTCATCAATTTAGAGCAACATACGGTCTTCCAATATCAATCATCATTAGATATGAACGTAATCATCACAAGTAGATACACAACACAAATCAATATTCCTCTCACGTAACCCAATTCAATGGTCCTCTCATGGAACCCACACCCAAACTATTAGCATACCGGAACGTGGTACCCGATCCAATGTTTATGCCAGAACGTGGCAACCGATCCCATATTTATGTTGGAACGTGGCAACAGATCCCATAATTATGCCGGAACGTGGCAACCGATCCCAGTTAGTGTGTCGGATCGTGACACCCGCCCATTCAATAAACCACAATCACAATCACAATGTATATTCTCATAATCATACAACAAGAGGTGATTCATGGCATACAATTATTCAATTATCCTCATTTATGATTAAGGTGATCAATAATGCAACATTCACATACATACGTGCATTATAATGAGCAATTACAAACATATATCACATCAACATGAAATAACAACCATCACCTACCTCGAATCCAAGATTGAATCCCCTAAGGCACTTGAATCTTCCCTTTCCGGATTCTTTCCACTTGTTTTAGGTCTACAAACAATACAATTAACGCAAGGATCAATAAACGAAGCCTAATTACCCGAATTATAATCAATACTATCAATCCTAGGTCTAACCCTTGATCCTCATACCCAGATTAGGGTTTCTTCCACCATAAATCACAGATCAAAACCCTCCCCATCGATAATTACCCACGAATTTACATTTTACGAATTGAAAAATGGATTCGGGGAGTTAAAACCTTACCTTTAGCTTCAAGAATGGTGGAAAACTGTCAAGAAAGCACCTGGGGTCGTTCCTTAGCTCTCAAAGTTGAAAAGAGCAGAATAAAATATTTTTGGGGTTTATTTACAATTTTAAGTTGCGTCTGGCCCACCACAGCGGCACCGGCCCCGCTAGAGCGACCAAAACCACCGCCAAAGTGGATTGCACGAAACAGTGAGCTATTTTAATAATTCCAAGACCCTCATTTCACAACACATCTTTAACTAACGACGCTCAGAAAATATCGTTCACGATAAGATCGATTCTGGGAGTTCTACTCACCCGAATTCAATTCCGCAAAGTCGTACAGATTCCTTAACATCTTAGCTATCTAGTCGTGTGATCAAAATCATAATTAGATCTCTCATTTGTTAACAAATTTACCTAGACCTCACTTACTCCGATTTCGTCCAAATCCAGACTAGGCTAGGAAATCCCAAACTACTACCAAAAAGTTTTCTGACCCCAATTCTCTCCCCATTGGCTTTTCCCTAACGACGGAATCAGGTTGTTATAATAGATACCAATCTACCCATCACTCGTCCTCGAGTGATCAACTAGGAAAGATTGACTAAGTAAGGGTAGAGTATTATCTGAATCGTCAAATTATTAGGGATACTTGTCTCGCATGCCCTTCTTATCGAATCTCATTACCCTCTAAGGGTTTCACATGTCCAACCTCAAACCAACCAATTGAATACCTACACATCCTCCCTTACAATGCCTCAATGAAGTCATCTCAATACTCGAGTGATAAATACTGTTGTATGTAAACTTAACTAATCAACAAAATGAATCCCAACAACCACCAAAGTTGATCGTAAACACGTCTTCCACATGTTATCAAGGATATTGACATAATCATCAGGACTAATCCTTTCTCACATAAGCATGATAACATTCTAAATCAATACTCGCTACAATTAGAAGTGAACCTGAACCAACCAACACACACTCATAATACCCAACAATCATAGGTCTCAACAACATCTCCATCCCACAACATAAATTCCCACGAGCTTAAGTTACAACCTATTTGATCTTTAGAAATCAGATACTCATCGAGGTATATGTCCAAGCATACAACCCCTCCAACAACACTATCAAAATGCTAGATTTAGTAATTGTAGATTACCTCTTAAGAACAGTAGAATTGGACCCAATGATCCCCACATTCAACCACACATAATCGATACATGACCTCGACGACTAGAGGAATATTAATATTGTCATACAACCACAAATACGCATGGTAGCTCTTCTATAAATTTTCATAAGCAAGATGGTACGTGTAGAACCACTAAAATACTTTAACAACTTCAAGACAACACCAATTATGTCATTCGAAATAACCCAATCTTTTCAATCTTCCCACTCAACCAAGAGAACATAGCAGGTATTGGTACCCCTGATCCACCACTAGGGATCCACCCACAAAAGTGAAAACACACAAGAGCATAGCTAGTGAATCATACTCACAATACTAACAACCATCATACATACTCCGACCATTTACCTTATTATAAGCCAACACTTTTAAAAATGAAACCTTTCTTAGTTACTTAACAATCAATAGTAGTAAACTTACGACTCAACCCAGGTGTAAGTCCTTTCAAATGCTCAATACCGGATACAATTGATCATTTCTCACCTTGCCAATTCATACCTTGACAAAATACATCACAATGAATGTAGACTCATAATGAAAAATTTGAATTGTAATTTCCACCATATAACACAATCCCTTTCTCTATAAACATTAGCTTGTTCCTTGAAGATTTTTATAAATTCATGGATCTCCGTTTATCATTGATCGCATCTCCATCTATCTTACAATATATTTCACTAAAATTTCAATCATACTCATTACTAAACTCAAAAACAAACCTAAGCACTTATCATCACACTCAAGCTAATGTCTGCACACTGTTTTCTCAAGTATTTTTCCAATAGTTTTTAACCAATATGACGGACTTGTGACACTATTACCATAGTCACAACAAAACGAATGAAATCACGTGTTTCTGAACCCAATTATCTACCCCTATGAAGATATCTCTTTAGCCTTTGCAATCAATTAAAACATTCTTGCTCTCTCCTCTTTCTAAAGGTTGTACTATATTCTATTATATTTTCTTCGTTATAACTCTAGCTCTTTAACATTCTATTCGAGTGGTGTCCTACCATCTCATAAAACTTTGCATACAACCACATTCCTCACCAAATAGTAGAAAACCACGACCTTGGATACTTGCAAGTCGTAATTACTATACAAAATTCGATTAACCAATAATTTTATTATATAGTTGCATTCCGTCACAATCCATCACGAACTATTATTGCCATTACGCTCCGTCAGCCTTGACTATCACTACGAAGTCAACCTTTTTCATCAACACGGCACCTCAAACTAAGGTAAATTCATCAAATTCAAAGGACTAACCAAATCTTGGTACGCACTTTCTTACTAAAATCGTCAATTTCCTTCACCCAAGTATACTCAATGGAACTTTCTTTATCAATAAGCTTGACATTTTGGTATTAATCCACTCCCTTATGGATCAAGATAAAATCATCAGTCCTCATACTAACCTTCTTCTTCTTAACAAATAAGACAGGAGCACCCCACTTGGAAACACTATGACGGATGAACCATTTATCAAGAAGCTCTTGGATTTGAGCCTTAAGCTCTCTTAATTCTGTCACCACAGGAATAGACTCAATAGAGGTCGATCAACATCCCAATTATTACCAATTACGCTAAACAATCCTGCCCTACCAGTTTTCTAGCCCGAATGAATGATATGATCTTAGCTAGCTTAGGCTTGTACACCAATTCCCACTCTAATCTTTCCCTACTGGGGATCTCTAGAGTTACCAACTTAGTATTACAATTAAGTCCGGTATAATAGAGGCGCAACCAAGTCATGCCTAAGATTATATCAAGTCAGTCATATCCATCATAACCAAATCAACCCAAATCTAAAATTCCATAACCACAACAGGACAACATGATACACATGGGTGACTACGACTGACTCTTCAACTGGGTAGACACATGGATGAGGGCATCAAGTATATCACAAACCACATAAAATCCTAAGGCAATTGAACTGACACATATGAATAAGTAGAACCTGAATCAAGCAAAACAATAGCCAACCGGGCAGAGACAAGAGTAGCACTTGTGACCACTGCATCACACCCTTAAATTCGGTCTTACCCAGAAAAATAAAACTGAGCCCTGTCATCTTGACGGGCAACCTTCTTGCCTGACTGCACTACTCCGCTACCTGCATTAACATTTCCCCGGCCTCCACAGCCTCGCTGATTTCCACCTCATATGCCCAAGTTCTCCATAATTTTAACACACCTTATAACTTATATTTGATTGTTGAACACTAAATTGGATCGTGGGGGTTAGTTCGGGTACGATTCAGAGTCCATAATTGTGACTAGGGAAAACAGGGGAGATAGGGATAAGATTTTGTTTTGCCATGTCCCGCTCTGGCGGGAGAAATCCCGCACTGGCAGTCTTGCGCTAGTGAGATTATCCCACCCCAGCGGCTCCGACGGAAACAGAACCCAAGAATAAATTTTTTTGGGGTTTTTCTCTTTTCTAAATTCCACAAAAATTCCTAGCCTTACTTAGCAATTTTAGAATAATCCTCCTGGCCAGGATAATCATTAGCTACCCCAAGTCAATCTCAATGATATGCCACCCAATTCATTCCCACAATTCAACACCATAAGTTTCACCGATACCCAAGCATTTACAACTGGCATAATTCAATAACTAGGCCAATATATTGCATATATCAAAGTTCAGACACCCTTTATTGTGCACCTAATCACATCATCCCATTCAAGAAATTACAACTTCACATTTTAAGTTAATTCAGACAACAAGAAGCACGCATTCACAGTTTCCAAGATACAATTCACTGACAAGTCCAAATTATTAGTTAGTTCGCTCCATGGATGACCATTCCTGATCATCCATGCAATTACACAACCCCTAGGGCCAGATACCAATTAGAACCTCCTCAGTTCCAATTTACCTTACTTGTGTTCCTTCAGTCGTGATCACGATGTCTAGTTCACTTTGTTGAGATACAAATTGAAATCAGGAGATACCAATTGGACTCAACTCATACCACAAGAAACAATAGTAGCTAGCGAGCCCCACAAAACTGCTAATTTCAATCATAGAACTTGGTCGAACCCAATTCTTAACCGCCTCAACCTTTAACTGATGGTAACCAGACTTTAAATCAATCTTAGAGAAAACTGATGCACCTTGCAATTGGTCAAAAAGGTCATCTATATGAGGTAATGGATACTTGTTCTGAATGGTGACCCTATTCAACTGTCAATAGTCTATACACATCCTCTCTTGCTAATGATGGTGTTACCGCTGTTGTTGCTCTAGTTTGGACCGTAGAGTGAAGGAGGAAATATACCAATTCGTATCACCCAGATACCAATTCGTATCACCCAGATACCAATTGGATTCAAGTCATAGCACAAAGGAGTAGAAAGATGTGAGTTTTTCCTAAAGTTCTATAGCCTCTCGAAGAAAAGTACGGATGTCATCGTACCATTCCACAAGACCCTACTAGACTCATTTTGATACAATGAGATCAACGAACCTAGGGCTCTAATACCAACTTTGTCACGACCCAGACCATCATGATTGGCACTAACACAAACCCTCCGGTGGGAGAACCATTACTACAGCAAGATGAAAGACTTTTAACATACTGGTCACTACATTTGGAGAACTCTCTTGGTCACCTTAGGTCTTAAGAGCATAGAAGTGGTTTTGCTTTGGAGCATTGAAATTCAAACCGCTAGGAGGAGCTTGCTTGCATTTCCTTCCCTTTGCCGTAAGCATGGGGCAATCTCTCATTTTGTGACCACTCTTCCCATAATTAAAGCAACCATCGGTTCCAGCTAGGCACTTACCATCATGTGTCTTCCTACATTTAGCACATGTAGACCTAGCCAAAGAAGAACCACCACCATTCCCTCCTTGAGGTTTAGGGTTAGACACCCTATCCTTGTTAAGCTTAGGTGGAGCATTAGAGGAACCTTGACCGGAAAACCCTTGACGAAACTTAGGATGACCATGTCCATCGGATCTAGCATGTGAGAAATTTCCATCACATGTCTTAGCCCTTTTTACATCTATAGACTTTTCCTTGAGTTTTTCCTCTTTGATTTGTTGTGCATGCACCATGAGATGAAAGATGTCCATGTCACCAATGAAAATGGTGGTACGACACTCTTTAACCACCATTTCGGACACCCCCGACACAAACTTACTCATTCTAGCCCTTGAATCCACAACCATTGTTGGAGCATATTTAGACAATGGAGTGATTTTTTTAGCATAATCCCTCACACTCATACTTCCTTGACGAAGGTTGACGAACTCGAGAACCTTTGATTCTCTCATCTCAAGGGAATAAAACTTATCAAGAAAAGTCGAGTTAAACATTTCCCACTTTATGGGACCCGCTCATACCAGTCTTGCCTCTTTCCATTGATTGTACCACACTTGAGCAACACCTTTCAATTGATAATCGGCCAATTCTTCCTTCTCTCCCGGAGTCACTACCATGATAGCAAGTACCTTATAGACCTCATTGATAAACTCTTGAGGATTTTCCTCAACTTTGGAGCCATGAAATTCCTGAGGGTTCATTCTTATAAAGTCCCTTACTCTTGAAGTTGTCGTACCCACACTTGAGTTCATGGGGACTACCACCTCTCTATTGGCTTGTGCCGTCATAGCTTGGGCCAACATTTGAAAAGCCGACCTAACCTCCATATTTGTTATGTTCTCATCCAAAGGGTCCATCGGAGCTTGAGGAGGATCTCCTTGTTCCACATTGTCACCCTCCCTTCATCTAGTAGCTCTTCTAGTATTCATATCCTGAAGAACATAGGATAAGTATTAGAGAGAGACTTAATAGAGTTAAACTATATGGTACGACTTTAGAGTAATGAAAGAAGTGAAGTTTCCTAATCATCTTATAGCCTCTCATTCATAAATGTGGTGTGCATCGCACTCATGAACAAGACTCTACTAGACGTGGTTTATGAGACATCATCCTAGGACCATTCTAAACCTTGTGCTCTGATTACCAAGTTTGTCACGACCCAGGGGTACACCCTAGATGTAACATGGCGAATAGAATCCGAAGGACTCCATACAAGCCACTAGCATATCATATAATAACATAAGAAATAAAACAATAAAGAGTAAAACAACCATTTTAAGTCCAAAGTAATTTTATAGAAAAATGGAAGTCTAAACTCATGCCTCAACATAGCTATCTATTACATGCGAATGAAATTGGGCCTAGCCCATACATCATATCTCAAAAGGAAATACAAAAGAGAAACTAAAATGAAAATCATCCGTCCTCAAACCATGAGGACTCACCAAGCTCGGGGAAGAATCAAGTCCAATCTCTAGCCACTAAAATGGGAACCCTGTCTATCGGACCCTACATTTGGAAAAAATGTAGGCAAGAGTATGCGTTAGTACAAAAATGCACTACGTATGATAGCTATGCATAAAAATATTTAAAACATGCTAAGAAGGACATTTCATTTCATAACATGCAATTTGACCAATAAAACATGATATAAGACGGTTAGAAAACATAAGTTAAAACATCATGGTCAATGCAAGCTAAATCAACATTAAAACTTTGAACACATGTGAGATACTTCTTTAAGTGACCTTAGTTCATTAATCATCTTGTTGTGGAAAAATTAACCTTAACCGACATAGAGACCATGTGAGCTATAACATGATCTCCCGGTGTCTCCCACACTGAAAAGGGTTGTTCTACTTGCCTAAGGTAGAACTATGAACTTCTAGCTTAAGTGGATCCACTAGCTAGTCAACCTATAGGGGCACATAGTTATGGGATAAAGAGATTGCTACTATATAGAAACCCAACCTCTACTAACGGGAGAGCCTCCATCTCATGAGACTTCTTCTAGAAACCCGTCCTCTACTAATGGGAGAGCTTCCATCTCAATGTCAATATCCACTCGGTGCTAAGCATAATTTCCACAGAATAGTATTTTCTTACTTATTCTCATTATCCATGGAAATACATGTCATCTTGTCAACCAATCTAGTTCATTAGGATAACTCTTATTCATTAATTCAATTAGGTGAGAATAGCCTTTCAGCCTAAGAATCATTCTACGTGAGAAAACCTTTCACATTATGGTTGTAAGTGTTTTATGAGAATATCCTTTCAACAACACAACAACAACATCATCATTGACACTTTACTCTCAAAGCACCCTTAAAACATTTACATAGGTTTCATAAGATCATGCATAAACTCATACTTTGCCCTTTCAAGGTTCAAAGCTTACTTTCAATCCACAAATCTAGAAAACATGGTTTAGGTAGGGATTTTATCATAGATTCATACAATTCTCTCATTACATGCTTAATTTCATAAAACTCTTCCTTTAAGATAAAAAATCCCACAACATATAGTTCATAACTTGAAAACATGGGATTACATAGGTTCATAGGGGAAAACATCATAAAACCATAGTAAATCATCAATTCATGCTTAGAAGAACATAATTCAATCATTCAAATCAATAATCATAAGAACCCATGGTGATTGAAGAAAACCCTAGCTAACTAGGGAATTCTACCTTTTGAAATAGAGGAATTTGGGGACTCATGAATGAGAGAGATTCATGGATGAAAACTACCATACCTTAATTCCAAATGCTAGCCTTCAATGGAGGAATTTGATGCTTAGCTCGAAACCCTAGATGAATCCCTCTTCTTCTTCTTCAAATTTTCTAGAGAGAGAATATTTGAGAGGATTTGGGTTTTTCTTTTGGGAATTGGAAGAATGAACTAAATGCGGTGAATTTGGGGGGTAAAAGACTTATATAAGGGGTTATAAATATAGTCAAAACGACATAGTATAGGAATTAATTAATTAGGAAAAGACTCAACTGTCCCTAAAAATATGGTGTGACCCACGACCCGTCTTGGTGGACCGTTGGTCATGATCTGTAACACCCCGTAGAACCTAGTTAAACCTAGCTATTATTTGATGAAATCTAGTAGGTGAAACTAGATCCTAAAGAGGTTGTTTTGAGCAACGGTAAGGTTTAAATGATGTAAAATGGCTTTTCAAGTTAGGTTGAGTAGTTTAGAGGTCAAACATCAAGAAACGACTATAACGTCCGGAAACTAGTCATTTGAGCTAGTGTGTTGTAGTGTCTTGTCATTGAAGTTTGGAGTCTATTATGAGGGTGAAAACTTGTAGAAGTGACTCCTATACTTAGAACATCATACTTAGGGGCTAAACGTTCGGGTACGCCCCCCAAGGACCACCCAAGGGGTCCTTGAAAAGAACCCCAACACTGCCCAAATGCTGTAAAAAACAGCATGACCTACGACTCCCATCTACGCCCCTTATACCAGTCCACGCCCCGTAGGTCGTGGGCATGGGTGGGGACTTAGTCTAGGGAGTCTTGGCCCTCAATGTTGAGCCCCAACCCCAATCTACAGTTGCATATCACGAGGCGTTAACCCATCCACGGTCCGTGGATGGGGAGCCGTAGATGGCACCTGTTATGCTGTCAAGAAGTCGGCCAAGGTAAGTGAGGGTCAACTTCAAATGGTCATATCTCATAGCTCAAAATGAATTAGGTAGGCCATTACCTATCCAATTAAAGATATCTGAGTCCTCATTCTAACGCCACTGAGTTTGCCTAATTCCGATCTCGGAGTAAAACGTTATGCCCAAAATAGTGAAGCACTGTCAGTCCCCTAACCACGAGACCAAACCACGGACAGTAGATCAATCTACGGTCTATGGATGGTCAAACGTAGATGCTGCCAGTTTTTCAGCTTTTCGTTTTAAGATAGAAGTTAGGGGTTGGGTTAGTTATTAATTAGGGGTTAATGTAGGTCGGTTAATAGGTTATTTAACCACTTATATAAGCTTAAATAAACCCTAAACTAATCATTCTAACTCACCCATCTAAAGACCCCAAAACTCTCTCCAAAAATCATCTCTCTAGAATTGAAAAAGTAGAAGAGAAGAGAAGAGGGCAGCTTCTAGGACGAGTTCACCATTGATTCAAGCTTAGTTTAAAGCTGTGGTTAAAGGTATGTGAAGCTTAATCATCCATGGGTTCTTCCACACATGGAGCTCCCCTAGTTGTCCCCACTTGTGAAATCAAAAACCCCATTCTAGCTAGGGTTTGCTTCTACATTGTGGGTAGTGTTTGAATAGTACTCAATTTATGTTTGTTTTAGTATTGTATTATGATGTATTGATGAATTATGTGATTTCAATGGTAAACCTTAGCCTATCTTGATGAATGTGATGATTTCATGTGATTTCTATGATGAATCCTAATCTAAATTGATGAATGTGATTATTGTGGGTTTATGCCATTAGAGGCAAAGTTGAAGGTTCTTATGTGATCTTCCTAATTCAATGTTATGTGTTGGAATTGATCAAAGTTAGGATCATATAGTCATGAATTGAACTAGACTCTATTGTATATTATTGATCTTGACTTGTAAAGTTAGAATTAAACATTTATGATCAATTAAGACTAGAATCACCTAGTAATGAAAGATGTGATCAAATTACCTTGAAATCTAGGTATAAATAAGAGATTAAGAAATAAACCTTGAGAGTATGGTTGTGATCCTAATAGTTAGGGTTTTAGGGTGAAGCTAATGAGATTAACTATTGATGCTAAGGCTTTGAGAGTAAAGTCTAAAAGAGAATAGAAGTTTAATAGGTTGAATTGTGGTGAAAGGCTTATACTCACCTAACCTATCTTATGAATGCTTGATAGATGAAAGTGATTTTGTCAAGGACATCCTTCCATGAGAGATGAGTGTTAAGAAAAGTCTTAACAAGTAAACCTTGGGGTGTATGCTTGGCTCCAAGTAGATATTGACAATGAGATGGAGTGTCACACAAGATAGGGTCTGGACTCCAAGAAGAAAGGATAGTCACACCTAGTTGATGTGAGGAATATCCAATTTAAAGGGGAAACTCTTACGTAGTAGAGTGTAGGTTTTCCCAAAGTTAGGTCTCATGAGATGGGATCCTTCACATAGTTGAGTTAAGATTCCTAGAAGCAATCTCCATATCCAATGAACTAAGACATGCTTGAGAAGCATCTCATAGTGTTCAAAGCATAATGAACTAAGACATGTTTGAGAAGCATCTCATAGTGTTCAAAGCATAATGAACTAAGACTTACTTAATGAAGTAACTCATAGTGTTCAAAGTATAAATGGAGTTAGACATGCTTAAGTAAGTATCTCATAGTATCCATGCTAGTAATGAACTTAGACATACTTAAGATAGTACCTCATAGGGTTCAAGTTATTAATGAACTAAGATGTGCTTAAGAGAGTAGCTCATAGTGTTCTAAAGTTAAAGAGAGGAACTAGGTTCCAAACCAAGGAGTGTTAGCATAAGGACCTAAAGGTAGTACTTAGCATGTATAGTATTATGGGGTGCTATGCATGCATTGCACAAGTATGACTTAGGGTCACTAAAGGGAAGTGTTGAGATAAGATTAGGCTAGAGTTGCCTTTCCTAGTTATAGTTGACTAAGGTGAGAGATTCCCTTAGTTGTGAGAGTTACGCTAATAATGAGGCTAAAGTAGGGTGAATATGACTAGGATGACTTTAAGGCTATGCTTAGTGTGAATGGTAGTATGGGATGCCTTTCATGCATTGCACAAGTGTGTCTTAAAGTTACTTAGAAGTATGGTACCCTTATGGCATATAGAAGTTTAAGAGTTGACCATGTATATAGATTAAGGTTAAAATGACATGAAGACCTAATTCTTGAATGTGAAGGTGGACTATGCCCAAGAATTACCAAAGAGAGGTACTTAGCTTGGATGGTAGTATGGGATGCTATCCGGGCATTGCACAAATATCCTTTCTTGGAGACGATGGACCTGGAATGATCATAGATAATATCATATACTCCAGTTTCATGCAAATCCACGGTGATAAATTATAATTCATTAACATAACAGACCATGTGCTATGGGAAATACTCATGGTTCGAAACAGGTTGAAACCGTCACTTGAAAGACCTAATCTAACATTACGGGATCTCTAGTAAAATCTTCGTGCAAGGAATCAAAATTCTTCCAAGCTTCCCCATCAGTCGCATGCCTTATATTTCCATCTTTGGGTCGTTCAGCATCATGTCATTTCATATTTGCAGTTGTTTCAGGACACGTGAATATTCTCTGAAGCCTAGGTTTTAAGGGAAGGTACCTTAAAACCTTTGCAGGAATTTTGGAGCTTTCATTAGTCAAAGGATCATTAACAGTCTTCCATCTAGACGAGCCATAAACAGAGCAATTATTTTCCTTCTCATTTTCCTTCCAAAATAACATGCAATCATTAGGGCATGCATGTATTTTTCATAATCAAGACCCAAATCTTTAATCACATTTTTGCTTTGTGGAACGACTCATGTATATGAGCAAATGGAAATGCCTCTCTTAACAAGTCTAGCAAGTCTCCAAAGGCCACATTACTCAAACCATGCATGCATTTGAACAAGAATAATCGAATGGTGAAATTAAGTTTAGAGAAATTCTCACACCCAGAATATTATTCTTGTTTACCTTCCTCCAGTAATTTTAAAAATTTCTTTGCATCTTCGGATAGCCCCTCTCTCACTCCTTCAAGCCTCAAGTCACCTGCAACATCTCTAAAAGTATCATGAAGTAGGTCGTCAATATTATCACGGATGCTAGAACCTTCCTTATTACTATGATCTGGATTATTTCTCGAGGAAAAACTTTCCACTTGAAAAATCCATTTGGTGTACCCTTGCACAAACCCATAAAAAACCAAGTGATCCTTTACCACATTTCGATGATGCCACTTACAATTAGCACACTTTTTCCAAGGACACAATATTTCATCTCCTTTGGAAGCTCGTTCAAAAGTTGTATCAAGAAAGTTATTCACACCACTGATATACTCATTGGTGGATCTCCGGAGACCCATCCAACTTTTATCTCCACTATCCATTTAATATTGAATATCCTATATGACACCAAAATCAAATTACCAAGATAAGAAATAAAAGAGAAGATTCTGAATAGCACACCAACAGATTTGGTTCCCTTAAAAACTTACATTCAACAGCTTTTGATCAGTGGCTCTATCTTATTTTATTTAACAACATAAATGAAATGTCTTTTTTCCTTGAACTATTTGTTATACATAATCAGTTGTCTACTTAACAATACCAATTTTACCTATAATTTCAATTAGTTAAAAGAGAAATGATGTAAAAGATTTAAAATCTAAAAACTCAATCTTAAGATAATAGGTCACGACAGTAAAACCAAACGATTTTGACAAATCTAAACACTTAAAAGATGTAATGGATTTCATAATAAAAAATACAAAATTTCATATTATTTTGTCAAAGACAACAACCTCACTCAAGAAACTAAGCAGCACACGATTGCAAGATTCCCCCTTGAGAGGTTGAGTTAATGTTCAAAACCTTATGTCTAGCTCAACCAGACCCAATATCTACTCAATCAGTTCTAGAATCAACAATGGTCACAAAATAGAACATGAATCAGAAAAAAAAGACTAATAGGAAAGTCACATAAAAGAAAAATCTTGTCCAACACTCTAAACTAACTATACATGTACAACATTTAAAGAGCACATATACGGGGAAAGAATCTCCTGGAAATATAAGCAACACAAAAAGAAGAGTAAAAATCAAGATTCACACACACATCAATGGAGATGAGAATATACTAAAAAGAAACTGACTACAAAATTAAGAGACAAGGGAATATTACCTCTTTTTAAGTAGTGAATGGCTCACTACATGAAAACTTTACTAGTTATAACCTTTTAAATTAAAGATAAGCATAACTAAGCTAACTAGACAAATTTGTGTTAACAAGTTGAGGGTGTTGTGTCTTTAATTAAAGACTTCTAAACAAATTTAAAGGTAAAAGAGAAGCATAAAAGGACAACAAAACCAAAGTCAATAACCTCACTCAAGAAACTAAGCAGCTCAATCGTAAAACTTCAAATTTATAAGAAAAGACAAGGAGTAGCCTTAGAGAACTTGGATGTATGGTTGAATGTAAACATGACGATCTAAATCTAGGAGCAGCCTTAGAGATTGAGTTAACACTCAAAGCCTTATTTTGTGCTCAACTACACCAAGGATCTACTCAATGTATTCCAAAAGCAGAAATGATCTTAAAACAGAAAATACAATATTTATCACAAAAAAAGATATTAAAGGAGAAAACAAAGAACTACTCAATACCTAAAGTTTTATTCGGTACTCAAAGATTAAAGAGGTTGGTTTCATAATCAAAACCTTATTCAATGATCAACTAGATGCGAGGTCTGCTCAATGTATTTCTGAACCAGTAATGCTAGTTGGAAGCACCTGGCAATCCTAATCACTATCATTAAAAAAGGTATGACCTCAGACTTCTGTTTTGATTTCAAGAAGAATACACACCACTACTACACAACTATGTTCAGAAGAAAAACTTTCTTGCATTGGTACACTAGGAAGGAATGGACGAGATGGAGTTCACAAAGGCAGAAAGTAACATGAATGATCTGGTTTCTGAAGCTCTTAACTCATAACGGAGAAAATTTATCATGAATTTTTTTTTACAGTAAAGCATAAAGTGATTTTTTTCCCCAACATTCTAAACTTACAATACAGACCTTAAATTTGAAAAACATAGTCATATGGAAAGATTTAATTGAAAAATGAATAAGTAATAACGAACAAGGATTAGTAAACGTAAAATATCTAACATACACACAGATGTACATCAAAGTAAAAAAATAAAAAATAAATAAATAAGAGAAACAGGAACATTACCTTTTTTTAAGCAGTGAGTTGAGCTTGATGACCAACTTGTAGTTTGTCCACTAAAAATTTCAGACAAGAAGGAAGAAAGTATAAACTTAGAACTTGAAAATTGTACTCGAAAGAGAGAAACAAAATCCCTTAATGCTCGACTTCAATTACTTTTGGAGTTGAAAAATACTTCGGTTTGTTTTATTCTTAGAAATCGTTTGTCCTGTTCAAAAACTTGAGATTTTTTTATAGATAAGAACTATCCTGTAGAATGAAGAATCGAAACTCATCTTTCATAACATTAACTCTTCCTAAACTGAGAATTTCCATCTAAACATTTTTGCAGAGATTTCTCAATCTTCACCAAAATTGAGATACACACTCTAATGCACAATAAGATTACATTATAAACATAAACTCTGGCAAAGAACATCTATTTCACAGAAACCCATTTGTCTATTTTCAAATCTTTTTTAAGAACCCTTCTAATAAATTTCTAACTTTGAAGAAGATGGAATACAACATACCTTTAGCTGCAGAAACATAAAGCCCACGAAGAAGAAGACCCAAAAGTTGCAAATTCCTACAAGGAAAATCGAAGAAGAATGATTAAAGGAAAAACCTAGTTTTGTTCTTCAGAGAGAAAGGAGAAGAGTCGCTATGAGGATGAAAGGTCTGAAGAAACAAATTAACCTAGTGATACTTTACCTTTTATTTTATTTTTACAATTAATTAAAATAAAACTCTTTTGGTGGGTGTAGTGAAATTAGTGGAGGGAAATAATTGAGGGAAAATAATTGAGGGAAATAGTTTGGTGGAACCATTGCCATAGAGTACCTAAGGCGATAGTTTGTAGGAACCGTTGCAATAAAAGATACTCTTGCAACAGTTGTAGTACTAATGCAATGATTTAATTCTTAAAGTGTTTCATTAGGTCCAGTTATCTATTGCAAAGGTTATACCCGTTGCTAATGACTATCTATTGCAACACATATTTAATTGTTGCTAAATAATTGTTGCTACAGGCATGTTTTCTAGTAGTGGACTTAAGGTTGAAGTATGTAACCATGGAATTCTAAGTAAAGACTAGGCCATGAACATGATGTTTCTCCTATGCTCATTAAATATATCTTATGTGACTTGTGTTTATATGATGCTTATGTTGGAGACCATACTATGACCATAATGATTATGCCATGACTATGTTATTATCTCTTATGCTTATGTCTCATGTTGACTAACCATTTGAGATGCTCTTATGATGTTGTGCTAGCTTTCATACTTGGTACATTTTGTACTAACGCATATTGCCTACATTCTAACCAAATGTAGGGTCGGAGGCTTGAGTTGCTTTGGAGGCTAGAGTTTCAAGGGTTTAGAAGAATTGAAGAATCGGTGAGTCCTCATAGCTTCGAGGACGAACCCTTTATTTCCTTCTGTTATTTCTTTATGTTAGACTTTGTATGGGTTGCGTCCCAATTACTTTTATTCAAGAGCTCTAATAGATGGTTTGAGACATAGTAATAGAAAGACTTCCACTTGTTTTTGATATAAAATGACTTCGATTGTAAAAGTTTTGAATTTTCCTCGTATTTTCTATTATCTTATGTTAAGAATGTGCTAAGGGCTTGTATGCGACCCCTTCGGAGTCAACTACGTCATGTTACGACTAGGGGTGCTCTTGGGTCGTGACATGATTAGAGAGGGTCATTTTGAGGTCTCGAACCACGGACTGTGGTCTGACCTACGGTCTGTGGGTCACGTCGTGGTCTTGGACCCTCAAACCCTACTCAGGCAGGCCAACCACAAACCACACCTACGGTCCGTGGTCCACTCCACGGGTCGTGGGTGGCCAGCGTGGTTTGGCTGCTGCAGCACCTGGAAAGTTGTTATATGCCCCTTTTTGGATACGTGGTGTTACACCGGCATTGCAAAATTGATAGCATCCAAAATATTATTTTTTCATGGATCAGTTTGTCTCACTTCATAAGCCTTCTAATATCATACGATAAAAGTTGTTGAGATAATACATCAGGAAATCTCTTATTATCCTAGCATCACAACATTGAATATCAAAACTTTCTATAAATTAATAAATATTAATTTATCGATTAAATAATACTTTTATAAAATAATAATATTTTATGGTCCCAGCTATATTAATTTAGAATTTTAGTAATATCCAAAACTTAAGTGACTAATATGAATATTTTCTCTAGTTTTTATCGTAAGTCCAATTCACACACCCTCTTCTTCACTTCTTCGTAGCGCTCGAAGAGAAATTAACCAGCAATGGCTGTAATGGGAATTGGGGCAGCTAATTGGTTAAAGGGAAGTGGAACTCTGTTATTTTCTTGCCGAACTAATTCAATTCCTGCAGTAGTTTCATCATCTACTGTTATTGCTTCACGCTCAATGGTGCACTATTGTTCCTCAACATTCTCACTTCAGCACCAGAAAAAGAACAATACCCTTTTCAGTTCTGGTGTCAATGGTCATAAAATTGGTGATTGGGGTAGTCAGATTACGAAATTATACTTCAATTTTTACTGTACGGTGCCATCAAATGTGAGTGTAGAAGAGAAGGATTCGTCTGGTGAAGTAGTTGAGGAGGATGAGGAGAGTAAGATGAGGAAGATTAAGGATGCGGCGAATAGTTTGGATATTAGGGCTGGGAGAATAATTAGAGCGTGGAGGCATGAGGAGGCTGATTCACTTTATGTTGAAGAGGTTGATGTTGGTGAGGCTGAACCAAGAATCATCTGTAGTGGGTTGGTTAAGTATGTATCTCTTGACCATCTTCAGGTACTGACTGCTGCTTTCTAACACAACTAATTTCTAACCTGGATTTGTACTGTTTTTTTTCTTTACCTGTCCTTATAAATGCATATATGCTAATCATGTTGTCACGAGGTAGTGGTAAGTTCTGCATACACTCTATTCTCTCCGGACGCCACTTGTGGGATTTCATTTTGTTAATCCTGTTGTCTATTTTCGATATTAAACTTTGCATAATTATGTGAGAATTCATGTATTATATATGAGATAGAATGTAGCATAAAAATATGGTTATTAACAATGCCTGGATAAGAATAGTTTTGAAGACAGAAATGCCTTGAAAACAGGCTATTACGGTTATCCATTGTATGACAATCATTATATTATCATTCGTTGTATCACATTTGCTACATTTTTGCACCCTGCATAGCAGTTCTTGTATTATGGTACTCGGATAACAAGTGCATGACCCTGAGTGTTTTAGCTGGCATTCGTACCTAAAAGCTTCATGTTGCTACTCTTATATCTCAACCACTTGACTATTCCCTTAGACTATCCCCTTAGACGACATTACTCTTTTTGAGATATCTCCTTTTAGGTTGCATCTGACTATTATCTCTTCATGTCATTCTCAATTCAAGTGACCTATGGACCTACCAATGTTTCCTTTCCTTATTTAGGAAAAAGCTAATCCTATCTACAAGATTTAACACTTAATTGTATTCAGAATTGAAACTTTTTTCTTGTCTCGAATTCTTAGGTTTTGCGATTCTAGTGTAAAAAGTTCCTGGCATTTCATGTTAAATGTCACATTTTGATTTTACCTATTTAAAGGAAGAGCCAAATAGAAAAAAGATTTACAGGATGTAAATCTAAGGAGAAGTGGAAGGCTTACAGCTAAAAGAACAAAATATCGTTTTCATAAAATTCCAACTATTTCTCGTGCTCCTCAAAGCCCACGGGAATGGAGTTGATGCTCCTAAATTCATAGTATGAGTAGTTAAAGTAAGCGAGTGACATGATATTCGAGTTATTTTTTCAAAAAGAAATACTCGTTTATATTGAGCTCGTAATGGTACCTCGCAATTCAGAAATCTCTCTGCGGTCGAAGATCTGGATTAGATCAATGAATAGAAGTATATTCATTCTATGATGGAATAAGTTATTTCATTCGAGGAAATTTGACAGTGAAAGAAGCTTCGTTAGACTGACTCTTTTAATAGAATTTTGAGTGCCCTTAGCTTAGAGAGATCAGGTTGGACTGAATGAAAAACTTAAAGTCGGAATTCTATGATAGGATTGTTGACCTTTTGTAGCTAAAATCTTCAATGAGTGGAAACAAGCAACCTTATTAAGGAAGGTGTTCGTGGAGTATGGTTATTCAATCCCAAGCCCCTTGTACATGTTAGGTTCTTGATCTAATCTTTTTCATATCGATCAAGGCTTTACCTTGAGTTTGAAATAAAGATTAGAAGCAAGGGTGTAGAACTAAGTAGAAAAAAGGTTATTAGATACTTCTAGAAACCCCGACCAAATCACACGTAGAAAATTTCATGTGTATGACTTGTCCGTTGTAACTTCTTCGGATTTGCATGAAGCGAGTAGATCACTAAGTGAGCATCCAAGGGTGCTTATATCCCAGATTGGATTCAGCCAGGTCTATTGATCTTTCCCCTTCCCAATGGTGGTACCTTTCTTGGAGGGTCTTTGGCTTAAAGCCATAAAAGTAGTTATGATAAGAAGATTGTCAAATTAGATGGATGACTTTTTAGTGATCAAGTGAGCCTAGTTCAGATTAGACCTAATAGGGATTTGTGTGGGTTTTTTTTTGTTGAAATTGACGAGGGTCCAAGGAAGAAGTCCTGCTAATTTTGGCCATAATATGCATAAAGAAGTCCAACTGGAATGTGAGTGGACTGAATGAAAGTGTCAAGAAGGAAACTCTGAAATCTTTAATCAGAAATGAAAAATTAATCTAGTTTTTCTTCAAGAAACAAAATTGAGGATTGGTCACCAAGATAATTCGACAAATTTCGAGAAACAAATGTGTGAATTCTGATGCAAAAACTGAGATGCCTTAAGAAGAATATAACAACATGGAACAAAGAGGTCTATGAAAAAGTTTGACACACAAAGGAGCAGAACCTTGGGAGAGTTAATGCTGATTGAACAAACTGGTGCAACCAGAAATTGCAAAATCTAAGGATCTCAAACTTGAGCTGCAGCAGCTGGCAAGCTGGCAAAGTTTTAAGAAATTTCGTGGAGTCAGAAGTCTAAATGTCTATTGCTCAAGGAATGAAACAGCAATACCGAATACTTTTAGAAAATGGAAAATTCATATAGAAGGTATACCTTATTGAATTTGAGATTTGAAAATAGGTTCTAGGAGTTTTTCCAGTTCTTACTCAAAAAACTTCAACTTTGTTTCATGTTCAAACATAACTCCAATGTGGGAAGCGAGGCTAAGATGGTTCAGGTATGTGATGAGGAGATGTCTAGATAGGTATGTGAAGAGGAGATGTCTAGATGCTTCAGTGTAGAGATGTGAGAGGCTGGGCTATAAATGGTTTCAGGAGAGGTAGATGTAGACCAAAGAAGTATTGAGAGAGGTGATTAGACCGAATATGACGGAGTTCCAGCTTACTTAGGACGTGACCTTAGATAAGAGGTTGTGAAGGACATAAATTATGGTAGAAGGTTAGTAGGTAGTAGTGCATTGTCTTGTTATCATCCAACTAGTTGTTGTAGTATTGCCCCGGTAGTTTCTGGTCCTTTGATTTACGTTATTATTTGTTGTCTTGTACTTCAACCATCATATTATTTTGTTGTAGTTATTGTCCCGTTACTATCTGTTATTTCTTGTACTTCTATTACTTCTTTGTTTGGACTATTCCCTTGAGTTGAGGTCTATCAGAAATAGCCTCTCTACCTCTGAGGTAGGGGTCAGGTCTGCTTACACTCTACTATCCTTAGACCCACTTTGTGGAATTATACCGGGTATGTTGTTGTTTTTGTTGTAGTAGTAGTAGTTGGCATCCAACAACCTTTAAAATAGTTATGATTTCTAGTTTTTAGGATTGGAGTTTGGATATTCGTAAATCCTAGTGGTTAGGTTTAAAATAAATCCTCTTGCTTCAAGTATTATTGGAGCACATTTCTAGTCAAACAGGAAAATAGAACTTTATATATTACTCCCTCTATTCCATATTAAGTGAATTTTTGAGGGTTTTTTCATTGTTCAAAATAATTGAGTTGTTCAACATTCAAGATAAATGTTTCAAATTTTTTCCATATTTGCCCTTTCCTTTCATGAAGTTTTAAAGTTACCAATTTCAATTATTTTTTTGCAGTATTTACAACGTTATATTTGTGATTTCACAAAAGGACAATAGTGTAAAATATGGTTTAAATTATGTCCTTGAATGTTTTTCTTAATGGGTGTGCATTACCTCACAAATTCACTTAATATGGAATAGAGGGAGTAGTTTTTTCTGGGGAGAACTCATTTATGATTGTTTGATTTGTTTGTTTCTTTTCTGTAATTAATAATGTGATAGTTGTGTTTTTGACACATCTTATGATGCAACAGAACTTGTTTATCACTTAATTGTTCTTACAAGGTCCACAAATAGTGACATGTTTAAGACTTCTACAGTTTATAATTCGATGCATGCTGCAACATACAGGAAAGGAGTGTGATTGTTCTTGCAAATTTAAAGCCAAGGAATATGCGTGGTGTCAAATCAAATGGAATGCTGATGGCAGCCTCTGATGCATCTCATGAGAACGTTGAACTTCTTGAGCCACCTGAAGGCGCAGTACCTGGGGAAAGGATATGGTTTGGCTCTGCTGATGAAAAGGATAATCTACCTGATGTGGCAACACCCAACCAGGTAACATCTCCGTTGTAAAGTTTGATTGCCCATAAGAGGTGGTGCACTAGCCTAAAAGCCAAGGGCCTTCTTTGTGTTATTTATTTAACTTGAAGCAACTAGTTTATGCTATAGTGAGCATGAGGGTAGTTGAGTTGGCAGGAAAGGGAAATGCTTTCTTCCTTTCCTTTATTATTGCTCATTGGACTGAGGAAGTAGGACCGCTATCCAGGTTAAGTCTTTGACTATGTTAAGTAAGGTTACATGCACTTGAGATTCAGTTTTTGAAGAATGACTGTGTCTACAGGTGTGTACTGCCCTACCTTTTTAAGATCTATCTTTCCTTGTTCAACCCCGGAAAAATAAAGATCTTTTTATTCCCAGAAGTTACACTTACCTCACTTTTTAGTGTTTCCCGACCATTGGGAAAGAACTATTAGCCAAATGGTGTTTTAATCCTTGTATTAAATTAATGTTTTTTTTGGATACGCTCCTTTGTTTCTTCTCCTTTATGTTAACTATATATATTTAATATATTCTTGAAACTTGGGAAGAAGAAAAAGAAATATCAGATTTGTAGAGGTCGGATCCTTCGTGATCTAATTTTTAAGATTCAGGGATATGGATCCATGTATGGATATGAGTGCAGGGATTCGCCTAAAAATAATTAAAATATCTAAAAATAGTGTTATAAAACCTAAATTATGAGATATTATGTGGAGAACTTGAAGAGAATCCTGGAAGGAGATTAAAGGAAAAGGAGTGAGATAAAAATTTCTATATAGAAGGTATTCCATTTTCTTCAATATCACATTAGCGTATGTATTGATTACAGAAATCATTAAAAATATCCAGACTTTCGATTTTGGTCAAAGTACCCAAAATCGGTTGACCAAATCGAACAAGGAAAGTGAAGAGTCCGAGCAACTTAGATTCATAGTTCCTACATCCTTTTTTAAGAACGAAAAAAAAAAGATTTAGAAACTGGATAAGCATCTCTTAGACAGATTTCAAGAAAACCCATAGTAACCTCTTGAATACTGACTTTTCATACCAACTGTTTGTTAGGTCTTGAATTTTTGGGGTGGAACCCCTTCTGTTCATTGAAGAATTATAAAGATCTGTCATTTGTTGAATCCAAAATTGGATGGAATAATGTTTACTGCTGAGATGGATATCTGTTGATTTCTTGGAGAAGCATTCAGAATGTGCACCTCATTCAGTTGTTAACAATAGGGTAATGTTGTCCGGAAATATCAATGTAGCTTGACTGTTAGGTTATGTTAGTGGCACTTGTTATTATAAGCTTTACAGAATGAAGCAGAGTTCATTAGAGAGAGTGCTGTTCTAATATCCCTTTTTAGATGAGGAGGGAGGTATTCTATTTGGTTTTGGGCTGACGTCGTTCTTCAACTGTATGCAGGTAGCAAAGAAAAAGATTTGGGAGCTAGTACAACCGCATCTAAAAACAGATGGTGCATCTGTTGCTGCATTAGGAACGCATTGTATGCGAGCTTCAACAGGTGTGGTGGTCAGCCCATCGCTAAAGGATGCAATTATATCATAATGATATCCTAAAGTTTATGCAGCTTTTTGTAACTTGTTGTCTTATTCTATCTATCTTCATAGTTACAATATGTTCTTGAAAAATATCTTATAGCATGGCTTGCAAAAGAGTGAAAATGTTAGAAAAGGTGGGACAATGTTAACATTTTCCTTTGGTTTAAGGAGAGCATGGTGAGTAAAATTTTTGAGTTTCTTATCCACTTTACATGGCAACAGGAAAAACTTAAACTATTAATAAGCTACTTCCTCTATTTCAATTTGTTTATTTCCTTTTTAATCTATTTAAAAAGATTATTTTTTTTCTACTTTGATATCTCTTCAATTTCAAAATCTAAGAGCATGTTTATAACTATAAAATTAAAGGGTGTCTTGGTACGTTACACATTTCTTTGGTGTTAACGATCACAAGATTCAAGAATACCTAGTTCTTTATCCTTGGTAAAACTCAAATAAACAAATTGAAATGGGGAATTAATTTTTTTAGGCTTGATTGGAGTACAGCAAATAAATGGTTGCGTGACATTTTGAATAACTCGTTCGAGCAAGTGCTTACATAATATTTTTCTATTCAAAGAAATTACTTTCCCCACATGCAGTTTGTGAATAAGTCATTTCTTGTTAATGAGCAAGGATAATTTGTCTAATCCGATTTGGCTTATGGGCGAATATGCAAGCATTTCATACTTGTTTGAGTAATAGCAAAAAAGTTGAGTGTTCTAGTTTGTTTTGTTTGTTTGCTAAACTTCAATCTCTTTGTATCCATCATAATAATATTTCAGGTAATCCATCATAATAATATTTCAGGCAACTGTAGATGGATGATCTATTTTTTTCTAATTCAACATTTGTAAAGGAAAGTTTGAGGTTGATAACTTAGCTTTTTTCTTGGTTGTTATATTTTGCTTTACTTAAACATCCTTATTTGTTATATCATCATAGTGTATTATAAACTCTGTAATGATCATATAATACCTAGTTTTCTATGTCTCCTATTTTCTTCATGTTTGTTAAATAACAAAGATTTGTTACCTCATTAGTATTAAATAAGTTAAGACCTAACCCCCTTATTTGAACTTATTCCTAGTGAGATTTTTGTTATTTTTAATAAAGCGACTAAACACTCTCCATTCGTTATTCTTGGCGCTTTAGGGTGTGAAATTCACATACTATATTGTCTTTTTTTAGTATAAGTATTCGCACGCGCGATTTGGCTTATGGGCGAATATGCAAGCATTTCATGCTTGTTTGAGTAATAGCAAAAAAGTTGAGTGTTCTAGATTGTTTTGTTTGTTTGCTAAACTTCAATCTCTTTGTATCCATCATAATAATATTTCAGGTAATCCATCATAATAATATTTCAGGTAACTTTAAATGGACGATCTATTTTTTTCTAATTCAACATTTGTAAAGGAAAGTTTGAGGTTGATAACTTACCTTTTTTCTTGGTTGTTATATTTTGCTTTACTTAAACATCCTTATTTGTTATATCATCATAGTGTATTATAAACTCTGTAATGATCATATAATACCTAGTTTTCTATGTCTCCTATTTTCTTCATGTTTGTTAAATAATAAAGATTTGTTACCTCATTAGTATTAAATAAGTTAAGACCTAACCCCCTTATTTGAACTTATTCCTAGTGAGATTTTTGTTATTTTTAATAAAGCGACTAAACACTCTCCATTCGTTATTCTTGGCGCTTTAGGGTGTGAAATTCACATACTATATTGTCTTTTATTAGTATAAGTATTCGCATGCGCGATTTGGCTTATGGGCGAATATGCAAGCATTTCATACTTGTTTGAGTAATAGCAAAAAAGTTGAGTGTTCTAGATTGTTTTGTTTGTTTGCTAAACTTCAATCTCTTTGTATCCATCATAATAATATTTCAGGTAATCCATCATAATAATATTTCAGGTAACTTTAAATGGACGATCTATTTTTTTCTAATTCAACATTTGTAAAGGAAAGTTTGAGGTTGATAACTTACCTTTTTTCTTGGTTGTTATATTTTGCTTTACTTAAACATCCTTATTTGTTATATCATCATAGTGTATTATAAACTCTGTAATGATCATATAATACCTAGTTTTCTATGTCTTCTATTTCTTCATGTTTGTTAAATAATAAAGATTTGTTACCTCATTAGTATTAAATAAGTTAAGACCTAACCCTCTTATTTGAACTTATTCCTAGTGAGATTTTTGTTATTTTTAATAAAGCGACTAAACACTCTCCATTCGTTATTCCTGGCGCTTTAGTGTGTGAAATTCACATACTATATTGTCTTTTATTAGTATAAGTATTCGCACGCGCGATGCATGAATATTTTAAAATTAATTTAGATTGTAATTTTATTTACGTGAACGCATTATGACATATTCAGTTAACAAATATCTAAGGGAAAAAGGGAAAATATACCTTCGAATTATCATAAATGGTACGTCAATACCCTTCGTTATACTTTTAGGTTGTGTATACCCTTACCGTTAATATTTTGGAATGTATATACCCTTAGAATAAATGGAGGGACACGTGTCATGATCTTAACGGTCTATCCAAATTTAATTTAGTTCTTACCCATAATTAAAAAAAACCACCCATCTTTCACAATTTTAACCCATACATAACCCAAATTGTAACCAAAAGCACCCAAAATCAAAAGAGAAGTTACAGTAAGACAATCAAAACTCTCAAATTCCTCTTTTCTTAACTTCTACAACAAAGACGTATTTCAAACATTTAGATTTGAGCAACAATTTCAAACGAAGAAGAAGAGAATTTTTTTTCAAGAAACCCTTTGGACAATTTCTTATTCTTCATCTTCTTCAACAAAAAAATCTTTGTAGAATATTCAATTAATTTGGCTGAAATCACTCATAAAGATTTTGTTTTTGAATGTATGAAATTGGAAAAACATGATGAAACTCAAATTCCTTAATTCAATTTCACTTATAAAGCAACCACCAAGTCTTAATCTATGTTACGACCCAGACCGTCGTGAGTGACACCCACACTAACCCTCCGATGGGAGAACCATTACTATAACTCAACTACACAACTTAATGAAAACTAGAACATTTAAAGATACAGAAGCAGGTTTAAATGTCTAAAGAAAGTTGGAGTTCCCATAAACTCTGAAAGTTAAATAAACCATTACCAAAACAATTGCAGAAAACAACCCCTAGAACCTGAAAGTCAATGTACCAAAACTCTAACAATCTACAAGTTTAAGGAATAGGGGTACAACCCCAAAAGCTAAAACATAACAAATATCTAAAGAACTAGTATACGTCCGAAGAGAATGGATTAAGCAGAATGAGAACTTATGGCAGCCTGGAAGTATTGGTTCACCCTTAAATTCAATCTCGATCACTGATCTCCTAGCTGAGGTCTATCAATAGCCACATGAAGATGTTCTGTACTCAACAAAGAACGAGCAAGTGTAGTATTAGTACACAACCACAGTGTACTGGTAGGATCACACGACTATTCCAGTAAGCGAAACATACATATGCAGTCACAACATAGTAAACATGACATGTACAGAACATATATACATATTGGTTATCATTTCAGGAGCAATGTACAATTACACATTCTCAACAACAAGTAGATATAACAATTCAATGGTCCTCTCATGGAACCCATACCCAAATTGTTAGTGTGCCGGAACGTGACACCCGATCCTAATTAGTGTGTCGAAACGTGACACCCGCTCCAATATAAGTGTCGAAACGCGACATCCGATCCCAATTAGTGTGTCGGAACGTGACACATAATCCATTCAACACAATCACAATCACAATCACACTCATATGTACATACTCATAATCATACAATCAAGTGTTGAATCATGGAATACCTTTGTTCATTCATACTCATTTCATTAGGTTTGATCAACAAGACTTCATTCACATACATACATGCATTACAATAAAGCAATTACCAACATACATCACGCAAAACATGAATCAAACCATCACCTACCTCGAAAGCAAGCTTGAATCCCCTAAGTCACTTGGATCTTCCCTTTCCGAATTCTTTCCGCTTGTTCTAGGTCTACAAATAATTAATAAACGCAAGGATCAACAATTAAAGGTCTAATTATACGGATTATAGCAAACCCAAAACCAACCCATGATCCAAATCCCCAATTTAGGGCTTTTTTCACCATTAATTGTAGATCAAAACCTTCCCTCAATAATAATTACCCAAGAATCTAAGTTCTATTGATCGAAAAATGGATTAGGGGAGTAAAATGCTCACATTTAGTGCTAGAAGAGGTGGAAAACCTTCAAGAAATATTCCTGGGTCGTCTCTTAGTTCTCAAGAATGAAACTTGCAGAAAATAACATTTTTAGGGTTTAATCCCGACTTAATTCGCGACTGGGCCGCTACGGCGGACTTGATCCCGCCACAACGGCCCTGCCCTGGCGGAATAAATCCCTCCCTAGCGGCTTGTGCGGAGACAGAGAGTCGTAATTTGAGTTCTAAACCCCCATTTCACAACACACCTTCAACTCATGACATTCAAAAACTACTCGTTCACGCTAAGGTCAGTTTCGGGAGTTCTACTCACTCGAATTCTATTCCGTAAAGTTGTGCAGGTTCCTTAACCGCCTAGCTATCTACTCATGTGATCAAATTCATAATTAGATCCCCCATGTATTACCAGATTCTCCTAGACCTCACTGACACATATTTCATCCAAATCTGTACTAGGCTAGGAATTTTCAAGTCACTACTCAAAAGTTTTTTGTCCCCAATACGGGATCAAGTATTTACAATAGATACCAATTTACCCATCACCCGTCCCCGAGTGATCAACTAGGAAAGACTAGCTAAAGTAAGGGTAGAGTAGTACCTGAATCACTGAACAACTGGAGATATTTGTCTCGCATGTCCTTCTCGGTTTCCCAAGTAGCTTCCTCAAGTGGACGATGCTTCCATTGAACTTTCACGGACTTAATCTCTTTGGTCCTCAGCTTCCGGAAATCACGATCAAGAATAGCAATCGGTTCCTCCTCATACTGAAGGTTTTTGTCTAACAACACTGAGTCCCACTTTATGATGTAATCTCCGTCCCCATGATACTTTTTCAACATGGACACATGAAACACTGGGTGAACTCCAGATAAGCTAGGTAGTAAAGCCAATCTATAAGCCACTGGCCCTACACAGTCAAGAATTTTAAATGGTCCAATGTATCGAGGACTAAGCTTGCCCTTCTTGCCGAATCTCATCACCCCTTTCATGGGTGACACTTTAAAGAGAACTTTCTCACTAGTCTGAAATGCCATGTCTCTTACCTTATGGTCTGCATACTTTTTCTGTCGACTTTGGGCTGCTAGAAGCTTAGCTTGGATGTTTCTTACCTTATCCTGAGCATCCTTCACTAAGTCAACCCCCAAAGGTTTCACATTTCCAGCCTCAAACCATCTATGGGTGATCTACATCCCTTCCCATAAAGTGCCTCAAACGGTGCCGTGTCTATGCTGGAGTGGTAACTGTTATTATTGGAGAACTCATACAACGACAAGAAATTATCCCAATGTCCTCCAAAGTCAATCATACATGCCCTCAACATGTCCTCTAATACTTGAATAGTCCTCTCTGATTGCCCGTCCGTTTGAGGATGAAATGTTGTGCTAAAAGTGAGTTGAGTGCCCAATTCGTCATGTAATTTTCTCCAAAACTTGGATGTGAACTGCGTACCACGGTCTGAGATGATAGAAAGGGGGACCCCTTGCAGCCTCACTATCTCTTTCACATAAACCTTAGCCAACTGTTGAGCATTATAGTCTATTCTGACTGGAATGAAATGGGCTGACTTAGTCAATATGTCAACCACTACCCAAAAATAATCAATCTTCCCCAAAGTCTTGGGGAGACCAACCACAAAATCCATAGCTATCCTTTCCCACTTCCATTCCGAAATTGGCATTCTCTGAAGAAAACCTGTAGGCCATTGATGCTCATACTTTACCTGCTGATAGTTTTGGCACTTAACTACGAACTCAGCTATGTCTTTCTTCATGTCAGGCCACCAATAAAGTCGTTTCAAGTCTCGGTACATCTTGGTCACACCCGAATGAATAGAATACCGCAAACCATGAAATTTTGTCAACAATCTCTAAATCAAGTCATCTACTTGAGGAACGCAAATCCTTCATTTGAAACTGAGCACACCCCATGCATCTAAAGTCGCATCTTGTGCCTTTCCAGACACTGTCTTCTTTCTAAGCTCATTCTAACCGTCCTTTTTAAACTGTTTGGCCTTGATTTCCTCAACGAATGTGGCCCTCACCTCAATGCTGGCTAACACCCTACCATTGTTTGAGATGCCCAACTGCATGAACTTAGATTCCAAGGTTTGAATTTACTTATCCAAAGGTCGCTTGGATACACTCAAGCAAGCTAGACTATCCATACTCACCGCTTTCCGGCTTAGTGCGTTCGCCACTACATTAGCCTTACTCGGATGATACTGGATGGTCACATCATAATCCTTGAGTAACTTTAGCCACCTTTATTGTCTCAGATTTAGGTCCTTTTGATTGAATACATGTTGTAGATTACGATGATCAGCAAACACTTCATACTTGACACCATAAAGGTAATGTCGCCTGATCTTAAGTGTAAACACTACCGCTGTCAACTCTAAATCATGTGTTAGGTAATTTCTCTCATGCACCTTCAAATGTCGCGATGCATAAGCTATAACATTCTTATCATGCATCAACACAACACCCAAACTCGAATGTGAAACGTCACAATAAACAATAAAATCCTTACCTTCCACCGGTAGTCCCAAAATAGGTGTTGTAGTCAGAAGAGTCTTGAGCTTTTGAAAGATCTCTTCACACTTGTCAGTCCACTCGAAAGGTACCTCCATTTTGGTCAACCTTGTCAAATGTGTGGCGATAGAAGCAAAATTCTTCACAAACCGATGATAGTAGTTGGTGAGCCCCACAAAACCCCTAACTTCAGTCACAGAGCTAGGCCGGACCCAATTCTTAACCGCTTCAATCTTTTGGGGATCTACCATTACCCTTTCCCTTGAAACTATATGCCCCAAAAAGGCAACTGAAGTCAACCAGAACTCACACTTAGAGAATTTAGCATACAACTTTTGTCTCCCAAGAACACCCAGAACAATATGAAGATGGTCGACATGTTCTTCCTTACTCTTTGAATAGACCAAAATGTCATCAATAAAGACAATCACAAAAGAATCCAGGAATGGTTTGAACACACCGTTCATGAAACTCATGAAAGCTGTTGGAGAATTTGTCCACCCAAATGACATTACTAAAAACTCATAGTGCCCATAGTGGGTCCTGAATGTCGTCTTTGGTACATCCTCAGGCCTAATCTTTAATTGATGGTAACCAGACCTTAGATCAATCTTAGAGAAAACTGACGCACCCTGCAACTTCAAAAAGATCATCTATCTGAGGGAATGAATACTTATTTCGAATGGTGACCCTATTCAACTTCCGGTAGTCTATGCACTTTCTCATACTACCATCATTCTTCTTAACAAACAAAACAGGACCACCCCACAGGGAAGCACTAGGACAGATGAAGCCCTTATTACGAAGTTCCTGAATTTGAGCCTTAAGCTCTCTCAACTCTGCTGGAGCCATGCGATAAAGAGGAATGGAGATGGGGCGGGTACCAGGTTCCAAATCAATGTAGAAATCTATATCTCTATCCGGA
The DNA here is from genome assembly GCA_029582685.1 of Solanum piurae. Taxonomy (NCBI): domain Eukaryota; kingdom Viridiplantae; phylum Streptophyta; class Magnoliopsida; order Solanales; family Solanaceae; genus Solanum; species Solanum piurae. The sequence continues at coordinate 7,848 of JAJOOO010001133.1, read as the reverse complement.
GGCATACCAGGCAAATTAGTAGGAAACACTTTTCTAAATTTTGACACCACATGAATAGACTCAATAGAGGGAGGCTCAACCTCAACATCCCGAATATAAGCCAAATATGCCAAACAACCCTGCCTCAAAGCCATGAAACTCATCCTTCTTGTGATCTCTCAAGGTCCGGGGAACATACTTTTCCAAAAACAGAGCATGAAACTGTGTCCAAGTGAGTGGGGGTAAAGTTGAAGATCTGCATTCCACATATGTTCTCCACCACTGCTTAACCTCACCCTGAAGCTGGAAAGTCACAAACTCTACTCCATGTTGATGGACAATACCCAACTTATGCAACCTCTCATAACAATCCAAGATCAACTCATAGGTGTCCTCACTCTTAGAACCATGGAACACATGAAGCTTCAGTTTCAGAAACTTAGTCAACATTTCATGCTCATTACCAGTCATCACAGGATCCAATAGGGGACGAAAAAAGGCATCAGTGCCTACAGTTCCACCCACATTGGGGATAGTAAGAGAAATAGGGGGGTTGGCGAGAGTTTGAGTTTCTAGAACTGTGGGAAGAACTCCAGCACCAACCAATCCTTTCAGGAAATTCATAATCTGTTGAGCTAACATTGGGTCCAAGGGAGGAATACATGTAGTCTCAGCCTGCACCTCTTCCTCTTGTCCAACATCCTCCTCATTCTCGACCTTTACATTCTCCTCTACCTCTTCCTGATGTGCAGGAGGAACCTCATTTCTGGGAGAATTCTCAACCGGAGCTCCAACCGGAGCGGGTGCTACCCTTCATCCGCCTCTACCATGCCTCGACCACGGCCTCTTACTGCAGACTCTTCAGCGGGCTCATTGACATAAGCTACATGCCTAAGGCCCTTGAAGCGAGTGTTAACCATCTGCGGACAGAAGAGTGAAGGAGATTAGATACCAATTTGGATCACCAGATACCAATTGGAATCAAGTTATAGCACGAAAGGAGACAAGAGAAAACAGAGAGATTTCCTAAAGTCATATAGTCTCGAAGAAAAGTACAGATGTCTCTGTACCGTTCCCCAAGACTCTACTAGACTCGTTTTGGTATACCAAGATCAACGAACCTAGGGCTTTGATACCAATTTTTTCACTACCCAGACCGCCGTGAGTGGCACCACACTAACCCTCCAGTGGGAGAAGCATTACTACAACGCAACTACACAACTTAACGAAAACTAGAATATTTAAAGATACAGAAGCAAGTTTAAATGTCTAAAGAAACTTGGAGTTCCCATAAACTCCAAAAGTTAAATAAACCATTACCAAAACAATTACGGAAAACAACCCCTAGAACCTGAAAGTTAATGTACCAAAACTCTAACAATCCACAAGTCTAAGGAATAGGGGTACAACCCCGAAAGCTAAAACATAACAAATATCTAAAGAACTAGTCTAAGTCCGAAGAGAATGGACTAAGCAGAATGAGAACTCATGGCAACCTGGAAGAACATGCTCACCCTTGAATTCGATCTTGATCACTGATCTCCTAGGTGAGGTCTATAGCCACCTGAAGGTGCCCTATACTTAACAAAGAGCGAGCAAGTGCAGTATTAGTACATAACCATAGTGTAGTGGTAGGATCACGCGGCTGTTCCAGTAAGCGAAATATACATAAGCAGTCACAACATAGTAAACATGACATGTAGAGAACATATATACACATTGGTTATCATTTCAGGAGCAATGTACAATTACAGATTCTCAACAATAAGTAGATATGACAATTCAATGGTCCTCTCATGGAACTCATACCCAAACTGTTAGTGTGTCAGAACGTGACACCCTATCCCAATTAGTGTGTCGAAACGTGACACCCGCTCCAATATAAGTGTCGAAACGTGACATCCGATCCCAATTAGTGAGTCGGAACGTGACACCCGATCCATTCAACACAACTACAATCACAATCACACTCATATGTACATACTCATAATCATACAATCAAGTGTTAAATCATGGTATACCTTTGTTCATTCATACTCATTTAATTAGGTTTGATCAACAAGGCTTCATTCATATACATACATGCATTACAATGAAGCAATTACCAACATACATCACGCAAAACATGAAATCAAACCGTCACCTACCTCGAAACCAAGCTTGAATCCCCCAAGGCACTTGAATCTTCCCTTTACGAATTCTTTCCGCTTGTTGTAGCTCTACAAACAATTAATACACGCAAGGATCAATAATTAAAGGTCTAATTATCTGGATTATAGCAAAACCCAATAACCAAAGACCAACCCATGATCCAAATCCCCAATTTAGGGCTTTTTTCACCATTAATTGTAGATCAAAACCTTCCCTCAATAATAATTACCCAAGAATCTAAGTTCTATTGATCGAAAAATGGATTAGGGGAGTAAAATGCTTACCTTTAGTTCTAGAAGAGGTGGAAAACCTTCAAGAAATATCCCTGGGTCATCTCTTAGTTCTCAAGAATGAAACTTGCAGAAAATAACATTTTTGGGGTTTAATCCCGACTTAATTCGCGACTGGACCACTACGACGGACCCCATCCCGCCACAGTGGCCCCGCCCTGACGTCTTGCACGGAGACAGAGAGTCGGAATTTGAGTTCCAAACCCTCATTTCACAACACACCTTCAACTCATGACATTCAAAAACTACATGTTCACACTAAGGTCAGTTTCGGGAGTTCTACTCGCCCGAATTTGATTATGTAAAGTCGTACAGGTTTCTTAACGTCTTAGCTATCTACTCATGTGATTAAATTCATAATTAGATCCCCCCCCATGCATTACCAGATTTCCCTAGACCTCACTGATTCATATTTCGTCCAAATCTGGACTCGGCTAGGAATTTTCAAGTCACTACTCAAAACTTTTCGATCCCCAATTCTTTCCCCATTGGATCCATAACGAAGGGATCAGGTCGTTACAATCTCTTCCCCACATTCAATCCATCAGAAAGCCACTTTTAACTTTTCACAACTTTTGGTATTTTCCTAACTTTTATTGCATATCCAACTTTTCATGCCTCTAGGAACAGAGAACAAGCACCATGATTGAACATAAACTAGAGAATGAAGCAGCCCACAACTTGTTTGTGCTGACAAGGTGCACGACAGCTATGCTAACACCGAATAAGAAGTGTAAAATCAGATGGTGTGTTTCTCATATGTTATGTGCAGGGATCGAATGACTAGAAGAAAAAGAATTAATTTGTGGGAGAACTGACATGAGTGGGTGCTTAGTTAGGTTAGATTGGGGAAGAAGAAGAGGGTTTTTGACCGGGTTATGGATGGGTTGAAATTATGAAAAATGGGTGGGGTTTTTTAATTGTGGGTAAAAATTAAATTAAATTTGGCTAGACCTTTAAGATTATGACACGTGTCCTTCCGTCTATCCTAAGGGTATATACGTTCCGGAATATTGACGGTAAAGATATACACAACCCAAAAGTAAAACGAAGGGTATTGACGTACCATTTATGATAGTTCAGGGATATATTTATCATTTTTTCCTATATCTAATTATCATGGCAAGAAACAGGCATTTATGGATTTAAATTAACAAGTCATTACAGCTCAATAGGCAAATGTTGTGTCAAATGAATAGCCGTTTCAACTCTTTTAAGGGGCCAATTATGGATTTGGCGAAATTTAAACGAGAAATTAAGAGCTATTCATTATAACTAGTGTATTCATTTGCGCTTTGCGTGATGATAAAAAGTTAAAATATTAATACTAAAATAATTAATCTTTAGTGATCTTTTTTTATTAGACAAATGTTAAATGTGAACTTGTAGAAAAAAAATGTTAAATGTGAACAACTTGTTTAAATCAATACAAAACTCTTTAGTTAGTTTTTTATTTGTTAACATGAGTTAGTGACACTTATATTTTGCAAGTTATTATTGTAAGATGTAATTAAAAAGGTTGATAAATTAGAAAGAATTCAGAGATGAATAATATATTTCATGAGGATTCTTAATACAAAAGCTTGAGAATAGAAGATTGATATTGACTTTGAAAATTACTACTCCCTCTGTCCCAATTTATATGACATAGTTCGGATTTCGAGATTCAAACAAGTTTATCTTTGACCGTAAATTTTTCATATATCTTTTAAATATTTTGAACTATCAATTATTGTGACTTATAGTACTTTTTATGTAGTTTATAAATATATAAATTTCATTTTAAAAATTTTGAAGATTTCATGAGCAAATTCTCGGTCAAACTCAAACTGTTTGACTCTCGAAAAGCGAAATGTGTCACATAAATTGGGACAGAGGGAGTAGTAATGTTCACAATTTCGCTATTTCGTTTGAATTGATCAATTGAAACATTCCACCAAAACCTCGTTACCCTCTCAAATCAATTTGTATTTCGATATATAATCACTATCAACTTTCTAAAAATTCAATGAACATTCTAAAAAGATCGAAACAAAATATCCAACTTCTTCTGCTACAGCTTTCTCTCAATCTTTTTCAAATTAGTTCATATGAAAAAGAGAAAGTAAGGAGGTGTAATTAAAAGAATTAAAAATTATATATTTTAAGTTCTTCAATCATATACATAAAGTTAAAAGTTGAATTACGATTTTACCCCTACTATAAATTAAAATGTTATAAAAATATTTAATTATTTAATTTAAATGTTAAATTGTATCATTTTAATAAAAATATTAATGACTTTTACACTTCCTTAGATTAATTCCTAATTAAAATAACTAATTTAATAATATTTATCATCTACAATCTATATGTATCTTTAATTTAATCATCATCATCATCATAATAATATATATATATATATATATATATATATTAAAAGTGGGAAGCACCATTGCATTCCAAAATTGGATTACCATTTTACACCTAAATTAATTTATTTATTTTTATAAATATTAAATGTTTCTAAAAAAATTAAATGACCATTTTTCATTCACTAAATTAACACTGTTCCTCTAATAACTTATACTTAGAAACTAAATTATTACGCAAACATTAATGTTTCAATGCATAAAAAAAAAATAACATATCTATTTTTAGGAATTTCAAAGGTTATTTTGAAATTTACAAGCAATTTAATATGATTCATGTATTAATAAAAAGTCATGTTATCCAAGAAAAATTGTTAATATTCTCATGTATTTATATCAGGATTAATTTGCACTTATCTAACTCTTGACTATACACATTCTCTTACAATTTTTGGATTATTCCTACATTTGTCATCTATAAATATGAAAAATATAGGAGTAAACAACATCATGTGATATACAAGGGATGAACAAGCTAAGATTTGGGGGATCAACTTCTTTAGGGATGAACAAAGCATTTTTTTTTTACTCTTTTTTTTAGAAGAACAAAGATGAATGATCTTTAGGAAGGATATGCTTTTTTAGTACATAATTTCCTTCTTTGAATGTAAAATAAAGGGTCATGCATCAAAATATAAGATCATGACTCTTTACTAATATACTTGTGTGATGTAATTTGAAAAAAAATATTATTATAATTTACTTTATCTTTTTAACGATTAAATTATTGTACTATATTAATTGAGAATAAAAGTTATTTAATTTGTTCTTATGATTTTATTAATTAATTATTTATGTTTATTTTCCGTAAGGGGTATGTAGGATAGAATATATAAAATTACATTTGTTATCATTTTTTTTCTAAAGGGGGTGTACAAGATTGAAACACGATGAATAATTTGAAATGGAGAAAGTAACATATAATTAAATTATTAATAACTTCTTTAATTCATGGAAGAAATAATGATATAAATGTTTATATTTATTTATTTATTTATTTATCCTTTTATCTCATTTTAAGAAAGCAAATTCAATGTTTCAACTTTTGATACCGTTTCATATTTTAAGTTGTCACTCCGTTGATGCTATGTTTCTGTATTCTAAGCTCATTTAATTTTTTTTTAATTTGGTAGGATTCAATACTTGATATGATCCCTTAATAATAAAAAATTAATATTGACTATTAATTGTAGCCTTTATTTTATTTTAATTAACTCTAAGAAGTGGCTATCAAATTATTTTCATTTTTCATCCTTTTTCTTTTCTCTGAACTTTGTCTTGCATGTAATTAACATATGAGATAAGAATATACATATATTAATTTGTTTTTACAATTATAGTATTTTAAAGTACTAAATATTATCATCTTTTATTTCATTTGGAGAAGAAATAATTTGCTGTCATATTTTAATTTGGTATTGGTATCCAAGAGTAGATTCCAAATATTTGAACTTTTTTTTGTTTGAAACAATTTATGTCAATTTAGATGGGTACACGTGCGCGTTGCACGTGTCCAGAAACTAGTAAATTAAAAATAGAGAAGAGGAAGGAAAAACTAAAGAGATAAAATTACTATAACAATAATTTTATTGTAAGATTCTACATCATCTTCTTCTAAATATTCATAATTTTTTTCTATTTTTCTATCTTCCTCAAAATTCTTTTTCATCCCTACAAACACAAATTAAGAATATACTTATACGAAATTGTTAATTACTCCATGATTTTGTTGGTCTTGAATTTATTCAATTTAATTTAAAAAATAAGTCGAAATTGACTTTAAAAAAATAAATAGTACCACATAAATTTAAAATGAAAAGAATATAATTTTTTTAAAAAAATATTATTAACTGTAGATTTTTTACGGCTTTGCCAACCATAATTCTTAACCGTGAAAACAATCATATGATGTGGTGATTAACATTTTTCTTACTCACCCCTATGTATGCTACAGTGACAGAGAAGTGAAAGAATAACCTTGAATGAAATTTTCTTGATAAAAAATATGAATTTGCATAGACAGAATGAAAGAATACCACAAGGTGTCATAAACTTATAAATTAATTTTTGGGCTTATGAAGATTTAAAAAAATAAAGTTATGAATATTATTAAGAGGATAAATTGAAGAGATACGAGTTATAATTAAATGAAGAAAAAATTTCAAAAAAGAAAAAAAATTTATGAATAGAGGTAGATTCCTCTTTTTTATTTTTATTAAGTGAGTTGTGACACAATCTTTTTTTTCTTTTTTTGAAATTATGTGTTAATTGGTATAAAATGGTATACCTAGATCATATTTTTACTTTGTTTTTTCTCCCCAATAACTAATTAAAGTATTTTTGATCTACACATTATAGAGTTGTAACAAAAAAATGATTTATGTCATTCCTATAATTTGATAATACATATTCTAATAATTTTGGAATAGAAAAAAATTATCAACGATAGAATAAATATGATATCATTTTGTTAAGAAAATGTTATAAAGAAAACATGCACGATCAATTATTGGATAAAATAGACAAGGAAACATCACTTGGTTGATGACGCCTCTGATGTCTATCTTAAATTCCTATTTGAGAAGATAACATACTATAAAGAGTATAAATTTGGAAGAATGCTCATGCCCATGCTGGTTGATGATGTCGTTATTGTCTATCTTAAATTAATTACTCATGAGCAATATGTTTCTATTTGAGAAGATAGCATACTATAAAGATTATAAATTTGAAAGAATACTTATGCTCTTGTTGATAAGTTTCTTGATTCTCTTTTATGAAACTATCAAATCCAATCAATTTTATGATCATTTTTGTAGGCCCTACGTTGCCTTTTTAATTTTGAAATGGGATAATGCATAAGTACCCCCTAGACTATGACCGAAATCCCAGAGACACACCTAAACTTAACTAGGGTTCTATTACCCCCCTGAACTCATTTTTTTTGTATTTTTGTGCACCTTTTGTGCTGATGTGGCACGTTCAGCCACCCAAGTTGGTTGTGTTTGTACACACTC
>JAJOOO010001132.1:0-32404 GCA_029582685.1 Solanum piurae | reverse complement strand
GTCTTCTTCCCTTAATGACAATCATGAGTTCGCTACGGGATGATGTGACACCTCTCTATGATCTCCTATTTATCTTTTTTTTTTTCTCGAGTTTTTTTCTTCATTCTTTTTATTAAAATAATTTATTTATTAATTAAAAAATTCAATCATATTTACTATTCTAATTATATCTAATGAGTTACAAAAAATCTTCATCTATTTACATTCTCTACTTAATAATATGTCTCTGCAACTCATTTCTAATTATTCTTAAGGTTTTCCCATCTATAAATAATAATATCTATGGACATGTTGAATGTTCATTTCCCTTTTCTCATTCTTTCTTTTTGTTAGTATAGTTTATTCCTCCTTTTTAGTTTTTTTCTTCATCTTTTTCATCAATCATGTATTTAATAATAATAATAAAAAAAGACATAAAAAACAATAATGTCACATATATGACCTTCACTTTTGAGACAAATCATAGATATATTTTTCAAAAATTCATCATAGATATATTCTTCATAGATATTCTTTGATAAAAATCATAGATATATTAATTTGATACAAGTCCATCAAAATGAAAAAGGAAGGTTAAACCATCAAAATAAAGAAGGAACGCTAATTATCTTAGAAGATCTTGAAGAAGGAAGGTTAATTATCTTAGAAGATCAATAGGACTTCAAGAGAAATGGTCATATTAGTATAAAAGTTTGAATGATTTTTGAATATTTTAAAGATTTATTAATATATTGTTTTGATTTTAATTAATATTATTATATCTTTTTTAATTTTATTTTGATCATATGTATAATTCCCTTATATTCAACAAATTATATTTTTATGAATTTCTACTTACTAACCAACATATTAGAAACTACAATTAGCAATTTTTACTCAGTTAACTTTGTCTTCTTATTATTATGCGAATGAAGATGAAAAGACATACATTTTTGTTTTTGTGTATATTTGTTTTTCAATTTCTAATTAATATTCTAAATTTTTGTCACGATTAAAAGGTATAAATCATCTTTTTAGTATTTTTAAAATTTTAATAATATATTTTAATTGAACATATCCGACACCACTTTATGAGAATACATCAGACACATTATTGTTGTTCTTTTAATTGAATATATACTATTGATATTTGTTAATATGAGATAAATAACACATGATTATAAGGAAATCGTATGCGAATATTTTTAAATGGTTGGTTGTAAAAATTACCTGACACGTATAGTTTATATTTTATCTCCTTATAAATTAATTTTAAACACATATTTTTAAATGAATGGTTGTAAAAATTATTAAACTTGTATGGTTTATATTGCAATTCATTCATGTATCTGTTCTTGATAGCATAGCTAAGAATAAAAAACATGATGAATCACCTTTCTTTGTTTAAAAACTGCATTTATTTTTATTGAAAAAAATCTCATTTATGTGCCATAAATTGTTTTTCTTTTTGATATTGTAGATGAAATGTACACATATAATTAAGAGTTATTTTATGATTATGCTATTATAAATGTGCATATGTGATTAATGTGTATTTAACTTATAATTATTTAAAGTAAAATTTATTTATCTTAATTTTTCACATTAAAGAAGGAGTTATGTTTTGAAGAGTTATTATCATATGTTATTTTTTTAGTAATGACTACAATAATAATTAGATTAACGTTATAAAACTCTTCCACTACTCTATATGTGTTAGGGAAAAATATTGATCCAACTCCTTTCTACAACTTGACACTATATGTACTCTCAAAAAATTAATATTTTGTCATTCTATGATAATTTCTATGTAATCGAGTAGATAAGTAACACATCAAATTATTAATGACATCATGACTTATTCTAAATATACATTTTAGTTTATGTTATGTGTTTCAATTCTTTTATTTTCTATTGTAAAGTATAATCTCCAATGTAATGTTTTACCATCACATTGAAGAAGATAAACGAGACAAGATCCTTGGATTCTTGAGAAAGTGAGGATGTAAGAAAAAAATAAATGGAATTCTTCCATTCTTCTGTATACATTTCTTCCAAATAAAATCGATCGATCGTGTCTGTGTGTATGATCTCGTAACTATCTTTTTGAGTTCGTTAAAATTATCGAAGTTTGAGGTACCACTACTTCTTTAATGTTTAATCCATTTTATCTTGGGAGGAATTAATCTACAATCTCGGGTAGTTGAGAAGATTAAATAAATTTCTTAAGGATACGGTCAGTTCTGCAGACTTTGATAATTTTCTTTTTTGTCTTTCTGTTTCATCTTTACTGTTTCTGTTCTGTTTACCTGGATACAGGAAATAACAAGTTTAATTTTTTTTATATTTTTTGATTTTTCTGTATTTGAGATCTTTTACTTCTAATTCAAAATCAAAGTCTTCATGACTTTGTGTTGACAAAGAACAAAGGATACCATATTTCTGGCGAATTCTGGAATGTTCAATTCTTATGCAGGCAACTTAATATGTTCGATTATATTTTCTGTAGTAAGTATTCGTTGGATGGATAAAATTATTTTTTCTTTTCAAGTGCATTCAAGCATTGCACTCTTTCAATTTTTTTTTTCAATGAGAAAAATTATTTTGTGCATAAAGGTTAAGATATGCACTTTAATTATTTTTTCTGTATTTTTGGTTTTTATCTAACTATGAAAAGAAGTAAATGAACAGATGTTGTCTTCTAACAATATTTGAATATGAGTTTAGTTTCTCGTTGAATTCATCAATGCCTTCTAAGGAAAATTGAAATGTGATAGAAGTTGGGCAAAAAAATTAGCAAGAAAAGTGACTTGCATGAAATCATTGTTGATAAATGGAATATGATTAAATGGCAGTAAAAATCAAGTTCTATATTTATTTCCCTTGATTATTTCTTTTTCTATCCTTTATAAGTTATGAGATTTTATTTCATAAATGTTAGAATAAATGTTATTTATGTGATTATCTCAGAATATAAAAAAACTTTTGTAGTTTTCTACTCCATGTGAAATTAGACTGTGCATTTGATTTGAAGAATATAGAAACTTCACCAATTTATTAAACACTCTGTTTGGATGAATATTCTGACTTGAAAAGTTTAGAAACTTCGTCAGAAATATTAAGGCTAACGATTTGAAAAATATAAAAACTTATTGATTTGAACTTTCTGTTGGTACAAGTACTTTAAAGTTTTAACGAAGTTATTGGTATCTTAAAAGATTTGACCACAACTTCATATGTCAAATCGAAAATATCACACACATAATATTATTTGTAGTTTGGAAAATTCAGTTTTTGCTTTAGCACGTTTATGACCATGTGCTCATCCTGATTTCATGAATATTTACAAAATCAACCCTTTAGATCTTGCTTGAAGTGACATCACTTCAATATATATAAGTGAAATTAGTTACTACGTCCTATGTAGACATTTACTAATTTCATTAAGAATTAGTTCAACCTCCTTGTAATAGTATGCACTATGGAGTTTGTCATTGTGCCCATGTATTTCAAGCATTTAGCAACTCCTCAACTTCTCACATAATAATATGTAGTACACATAAATCAAGGCTCTAAAAAGAAGACTCGTGCTTTAACAAACAAAGCAACTTGTTATTACCCGTTGATCTTGTATTGTTAAAGTGTATACTAACTCAAAGTTGGATTTCCATCACTTGTGTTTAGTTTAAGGATTTTAGCCTTAGTCATTTACACATTTATTATACTGTATCTTTTGAAACTAGATTTTACAAGATTAATACAAATCATAAACAAATTTTTTACATAGGCGTATCACAAGTATCATCATTATCTTAATGGTTGCATCAGTTATGGCCACAACATTTCAAAATCATATTGTTTCAACCATTTCATTTCTTTTCAAGCACCTATGTGCTAAATAATTCTTATTCCACTATGAAATTCAAGCATGTTTTGATGCAAAACTTACGGCACCTTCATACACGTTACAAATTCAACTTTTATGAATTTTATCATTATCATTAGTTGATTCACTATTTGTAAACCAACACACCAATTCGTCTATGTATGAATGATCATGTCTATACAAAAGTTGTCTTACAACACATACTTTTTTTATCTTAAAAAATCACAACATTTCAAATGACAATACTTCATGAAATTATACAATATTTCTACCAAGACTTATAGCCTAATCATCACAATAGTAGTTTAATCAATTAATTATCGTTAAAATTATCAAGTTAATACACCAAAGGTATATCTTAAGTGGGTGTTGAAGAAATAATTTATGTCACGCCCCGAGCCTATATCCTGGACGTGGCCGGCAGTCAGAGACCATCGCTGGCCCCAAGCGGATCCTTGTCCTGGCTTACTTAACTCAGCGGAAGACTTAACTCATAAGAATAAACTCAATGCAATAGTTTAAATGATAACATCTTAGCCAAAATGGCAACTTATGTCTCTAAATAAAGTATCTGCAAATACATAGATGAGAGACTCAATACTAACTATCTCACTGTCTATAAAGCCTCTATAGTACTGATATGGATGTTGGGACAGACCCTACAACATCCTAATAAAGAAAAACTAGGAAATCGAAATAAAAGAGTCCTCCGGAATGCAAGGAGGCTCACCACTGACTCTGGAGTGCTAAACTGGATCAACGACGCGCTGGATGCTAATCCTGGTTACCTGCGTCTGCATCATAATAAGATGCAGGCCAACTGGCATCAATACATTGAATGTACGAGTATGCGAGTTGGAATGCTAAACAACAACTTAAGCTTGAAAGGAGTACAAAGGAACACTTACCTTGGCTCTGTTCAACTCATGAACAACTGAACTCAATATAAAGCAATAAGACACATGCAATATATATAAAGCTTGTAAAGCAGTGTAAACAACTTAGTTCGTTAAAGATAAAGCAATAACAAACTCAACTTTACTTAAATATAAAACTAATATAACTTTTGTGGGAGATTCTCTAACCGACAACCACTACTATGAGCCTAAGCGATGATACAACGTCTTGCTCACGCTGCTAGAACTGTCCTATACTTTGCCGTCATATAGAACACTTAACTTAGTGGATCCACTAGTCTATGCTAAAAGCATCTTAATGAGTCATCTAAAAAATATGATCCTTTTCTACCCATGATGGCTACATGGTTTATGGAGACTTGAGTTAATATGAACTCGCATCCCCATATTGGTGCTCAATACTACTCCCAAAATAAACTTAGCTCATATGTTTGTAAAAACAAAACTCTTTCTTTGAATTGAGATAATTACTCAAAACTTAGCTTAAAAGCTCTCTTGGAATCGATGTTCTCTTTCTTGCTTAAATGTGAAACATTTATAAACTCTTTAGAAATACTTAGTTCCCTAATAGCTTTTTGAGAAATGAACTCAACTCTTTACTCTTTGCTTAACTTGAAAACTTGGGTCTAAAAAGGAAGTTTAAACGTTTATTAAAGACTCTTGAAAACTTTAAGAAACTTTGCTTTGGCTTGCTTCTTAACTTCTAGACTTGACTCTTAACTTCTTTGACTTTGATCCTAACTTTCCTTGAATTGAATTATGGATTCAAGGTTCATGATCTCATGTATATGGATGATTTCATGATGTTTAGATGTACTTTAGAGTGTTGGAATCGACTAGGAAACATAGGTACATCGCTTAGAAACAAGTACTAAAAGGTGGAAAACGAATGGGGAGAACTGGCGTCCCTGACGCTCTGAGAGGCGCGGGGCGCCAGCCCTCAAACTTCAGAGAAGTCTGGCTGGCGCGACACGCCAGAGGCCAAACTTCAGAGAAGTTTTTGTGGCGCTCTGGCAGGCGCGACGCCCCAAGCCCTTGCCCAAAAATCTCCGACTTTTCTCCTTCGTTTTTCATCTCTAAACCCTCCAATCTTCCCTAGTTATCTCCCCAAACACTCAGGGTCATTAGTACCCTCAATATACAACCAATCTAACTCGAAAAACAACCCGGAAAACATGAATCAACTCACCCCCAAGCATTAACAATTCAACCAACAAGAATTCTACAATTTGTTCTTCAAGAAACTCACTTCTTCCACATGTACACAACTCAAAATCAATGGATTGAAACAAGTTGGTGTGCGGGTGAACTAACCCAACACGAAAAGATCTCACATACCTTAATAGGGATCACCCCCGACGAATTCCACTCGCAAGCTTGACGTTCTTGACGAATTCTTGCCTTTTTCTCCCTTTCTTTCTTCTTTTCTCTCTTCTCCAAGCCCTAAGCGTTCTTTAACTTTTAAAAACTGATTTAGGTTCTGTTTTTACCCCAGTAAACCCCTAAAATCAAATTAGAAAATTAATTAGAGAAAAGACTACTTTGCCCTTCCCTAAATCCGGATTGGGACTTTCCTCAATCCAACAACCCAACTTCCGAAAGACACATCTCACTCATGCAATGTCGAAATCGTGCAATCTCGGCGGCGTTGGAAAGATCTCTCCAAGGGCTTTCCAACCATATCAAGAGATTCTCCTAAATACTCCTGAGCTAGGAGTTATGGCCGTTTGAAAATGGCCAAAACTCACTTTCTTAACTTGGACAAAATTTCCAGATTTCCTTATTCTGTACAAAAATCAATATTTTTATATTTTAAACTCTTTATAGTCGTTTCTAGGTGTGAGATGTTACAATTTATACCCCCGAACTATCGTAAATGGTATGCAGATACCCTCCGTCATACTTTTGGGACATTGGTTCCCCTGCCATCCAAAAATTAGAGCATACATGCCCTTCATTCTAACAGAAGACTAAATAGGGACACGTGACACAATCTTATCCGTCGATTCAATATTTAATAAATGTCGGATCGGTGTATAAGATTATGACACCTGTATATTCATTAGTATAAAAGGTATATATGCTCTAGTTTTTGGACGACAGGGACACCAATGTCCCAAAAGTATGACGGAGGGTATCTGTATACTATTTACGATAGTTCGAAGGTATATTTGTCCTTTTTCCCTTAATTCTAATCCAAGAACCCCCAAACTTTGAATGTTTCAAATGTCCCTTTTGTAACCCGTGTGAACATCTAATTAACATCAATATATCATCTTGTTGTCAAGTTTATTGCATTCCAATGCTATAACATATGAGCATTCAATAAGAAAACAAAGTCTTCAACCCTTAATGAACACAAAATGATCTAACAAGTAACAAAGATTGTCATTTCTCATTATTTCAAATTATTCTAATAACTTCCAAGTATAGATATTATCCATAAAAAAAAAGGAATTCATATGTATTATCTCATAATTTGAAAATAAAATTCACATGATCTTTATGCAACACAATTATGCCATAATATTTTTCTTTGGCCCAAATAAAAAAATTATAATAAGCATACTAAATATGTTATTCCACTTGCAGCTGTTGAGTTTTTTTCTTAGGATATTTAGTAAGGCTAGGTTCAATAGAGGCAATCCATTTCATAGTAGTTGTCCAATGGAAAAACTCTTTCAATCAAGCAAGTAAGTCAAGCAAGGCAAATTGCCAATCAATTTGCCGATCTAACTACAGACAAAACACCACGCCCACGGGCTCAGCCGAACCGAGCCGCCCAGGCTGCAAGTGACAAAGAGACAGATTCTCATATTGAAGAAGTATGAATACTATTGCTGAAGTCCGGCATCAGGAACAACCTCAAGTTGGTGGCCCAGTCCAAGAAGCTGCTGCTAAGTTCATAGAGACTGAAGTCAAGCCTGGAAGGGCGAACCAAGAAACTCAAACTATGGAGCAACAACCTGTGATCCATTCAGTTAACGACACGTTCTTTTTACTCGAGAAAATGGTGCATTTATGAAAAATCATTTCTTAAAAATTTCGAAGGATAAAATTTACAAATAAATAATAAAAAAAGTTAAGAAAGCAGAACCCGATATATGTCAGTTCCTTCGTCATCCATTATTGGCTCACTTTTTCCATATGACTTGCTGCCTTAGATTCACATTTTAAATCACTCTAGTATTTTTTTCTTACAGCCCCACTTCCTCAAGAATTCAAGGTTCTTGTCTTGTTATCTTCTTCAATCCCAATATCTCTTTAAAATTGTTAGAAAAAATAGTAGGCAATATAATTGAAGAAGAAAATGGCTTTGAGGCGTGTAATCACTTTCTTTACAGAGAGATTGCTCATATACATATTGGGAAAATACAAACAATTCTCTTTAAGGATACGACAAAACCCTTGGATGTACTTGCATATTTTTTCTTTGGCTACTTCTAGGGAGTCCTTTTATTTATAGTGAACATATGACTTTTCATAAGAGTCATAGTTTCATGAACAAATGACTTTTCATAAGGGTTATGTTCTTTCATGAACATATGACATTTCATAATAATCATGTTTCTTTCATGAACAAATGTGTTTGTTCAATTTAAGACCTTTATATATTACAAAATATATAACATCATATACGATGCAAGTACACATTAGATGAATCTGAAGATGGAAAGTACACATTAGATGAATCTGAAGATGGAAAATCAAATATTAAAGAAAACCAAACAAAATGAAGAAGATCTCAGTAACTTTTTTAATTTCTTGTATAACTATGTTGAAACATAATTCAAGTATTTTTCTTACTTGTATGTGTCACAAATTTATTTTTAATTATTTGTATTAGAAATCAAATAGTTTACACAAAAACAAATTTATGTAATTTATAATCAATTAAATTTAATGTTACTTCGGTAGAATTGATATTTTATTGTTATAAATTTATTGAATTTTAGTAAAAATATTACAATAATTAGATGGTCAACTATTGAAACATTTTTTGTTTTTCTTCTTTTTATCGACAATGTTAAGCTGAAATTACAGTTTGAAAATATCTTCTAGCAATTTTCTTAACAGACAACATCAAGATCCTGATTTGATTTGTATTTGTTTTATACACTATTTATTGAGAAATAATAACAAGCGACATCAATTATTCAAAAATATACTTAATTCCGCGTGAAGCGCGAATAAGTACACTAATTTTTAATAAATTTAGTTTAACAATCGTTTTTCAATATTTTAAGAATATTTTAATGATTCATTATTTAAAGACAGTTTAATCAAATTGACGTCTTAAAGCTAAACCTTAATAAGAGAATCCTTAGAGTAAATTTGTATATTTTTTTATTTGAAGTTTATTAATTCTTTTATAACTTATTGAGATGTGATGTTGTTAAAATTTTTTATAGTTAATTCCTTATAATATTTGTTTTCCATTTGTCAATTAACTAATACATCTTTCTTGGATTTTTGATGATCATAGGTAACATTTTATTGTTTTTTATTTTGAAAAACATGGTTCAACACTAATATATTCTCACTTTTTAAAATTAAGTCATCACCATTGATGTATAGCCTTTGGTGTTGAAGGATTTGACTTGACACTCATTATGTTTATTAGAAAATAGACGCATATAAAAGTAAAAGAGGACGTAGACCTAACCTCTAGTTAAAACAAGACTAACACATACAATATTTCGAAAAGTTTTGATTTTCTTATTATATATATAAAAAAAAAAGGTTTTTCACTCTACATTTCTAAAACTAGTAATAATTAGCATCTATTAAATTGAAAAATATTTAGTCTTTTTGGGTTTTTCAGAAGATGTTGGAAAGAATGATGCAAGGTTCTTGTATTGTATCTAATTATATTTTTTCAGTACTTAAAGCTTATTGGTATCCGTTGCCATCAACATGTTAGCAATAATTAGTGAATCTAATTCAATATCAATATTTCTATAACCATTTTGAATGCACCATTTCTATTATTGTGCTAAAAAAATGGCGTGAATTATATAGAAGTTAATAAGGAATACCATTTTCTAGATAATTACAATTAGTCCTACAAACTTTGAAGTCAAAAGGTTATGGACAAATATATTTACATACAAGATATTCATAGGCTAAATTAGTTCACGAAAACTGAGAATAATTTTTTTTTTGTGACCTAAGATCCTATAGAAGCATCATTCACTAGGTACTTACATATGGTCCTACAAAATTTGGACTCAAAGAGTTCTGAATAGACATATTTACAAAATATTCATAAGCTAATGCTTATGAAAAATTGATAAAAATATTAAATTCTTGTTTCGTGATCTGTAAACGCTAAAAGAAATGGCGTGGATCTTATGAAATCTAGGAATATCATTTACTAGGTAATTATGGATGGTCCTGTTCAATTTAGAGTAAAGAAACTTCAGACAGGCGTATTTAATAAATATTCATGGACAAATACTCATGAAACACTTGAGAAAAATACTCAATCCCCATTTCAAATAATGCTTTTTTTTAAAAATATTTGATTAATTTTTATTTAAACTATATTTTTATCATGTACATTAAAAAATAAATAGTCTTAATGTTTAAATTCTGAGAAAATTTCTTAGTCATTCAGATGTGTATTCAGATTTTAATAAAAACAAATGAGACCTAACAAAATTTATGTATACAACCTTCAACATAAATCACAAAATTAGGAATTTTGAAAATTTTTCTTTCTTATTTTTCTTCCTAACTTCTATTTTCACAAATCATTGCCGCGTTTTTTCCACCACCATCAAGAACTATTGCTCATTCACCATAACAATGAAAAACCATTATCATATAAAAAAGAAAAAAGAAGTTAATTAAGAAGATTTTTTTAAAAAAATCACGAACAATAAATTTGCAATCTATTTCATTTCAATAATTTCAAATTAGTAGATAAAATCAAATATTCGCTTTCAATAGTATGATACATCGATCTAGATGCACATACAACAAGGTAACACTAATTTTACTATATATATATATAATTCCAATCACCGATGGTGCATTAGGGGGTGAGGCTCACAACAACGTCCACCATCTCTGGTTGTGGTAAGGGACATGAAGGAGGTGTGCCAGGACTTGATCTACAAGATGGAGCAGATGGAGGTATTGGTACACCTTTTGGTAACATCTGACCAAAAACACTTGAAGATGTTTTAATCTCAATTTGAGACTTCAAATCCAATAGCTTTCGATTAGTAATTGCATGACTTGAAGAATAGTAAAGAGTTATCAAAAACAAAAAAAGAAGGCTCTTCGAAAGTTTACTTTGTTTGCTCATCATATCTTAGAGTAGTATTCAGAATTTAAATGTGTACTAGAATGTGATTTTTATTGTGAATGAGCTATGTTGTTTATATAGATAAAAGTAAAGTGTGTATCATTATTGAAAGATCTTTGCTTTTATTAGAAAATATATATCATTAAATAATATTCATATCTAGACTTCAAGATAAGGATGAAAATGAATTAAATAAATTTGACTCATGCTTATTTTTCATTAAACACAAGAATATGAATTGAGTCTTTATTCAAAGACAGATCATTCATAGAATTAGTGGCCTAAAGTAAAGTTAAATTAGAGGTCTTAAATGTAAGAAAAAAAGTCATTTAGTCTTTGTTGTGATTTCATTAATCTTATATAAAATTATATTAATCTTTATTTTGAAAAACATTTTTGAAATGATCGTCATTTAAATAATACATTCTTACTCACCAAAGTAATAATCATATGACATTTTGTATTTAGAAGAACATTCAACAAATCAACTTATAATTCTAATTTAGGACATTTCACGATCTTATAATTAATAAGTTCACAACGTGATGCATCATAGAAATCTAGAGGTACATGAACTTGAAAATAATTGGAATGGAAAGATACAACAATTAAATACAAATATAATTATTTACTTCTTTATTATTACCTCAACGATAATAATATTTGAGTCAGCCTTTCAAGATTGAAAGCTAATATCACTAGTCTAAAAGGTCCAAAGCAAAAGGGAAGCTAATATGGAGAGACAAAGACTTCTATTTTATTTGATAGTGGCGAAGAATACCACTCTATCAATAATTAAAAAAAAAGTAACAATGCTAAATAAAACTTTGATCTTTTTCGTTATTCCTCTCTTAAGATCTTGTTGCATATGAAAAAGAAAGAAAGCAACATAGGATAAGAATTAAGATGGACAACATTCTTAAATAGAAAAAACCACAATTAAAACTAAGACACATAAAAGAAATATTTATCTAATAAAAGGGTCATCAAGGATCCAATTGCTTACATAATTCGATATACGTAAGATAAACAAGTCTATCTTTAGCCGCTGTTCTGTGAATCTTTGTATGCTTGCAAAAATATTTGAGTTGATCTATCTTGCAAGATCCAATTGTTTGTCCTAATAGCAAAAATAGCCAATTAATTGACACATCCTTTGAGATAATTGGCTTAACACAATTTCTTTGGTTGCAATATTTGCAATTAGGCAATTTAGGGTCCATCCAAATTGGTGGTGCCCTATCATGCATATTTTTCTTATTTTTGAAGATGAACTTAGCAATCTCATTGAACTTCTCTTGCAAATCGTATTGAATTTTATATTGTTGCTGACATTTCTTGCATTGAACGTCACCCGATATAATAGTAATTTCCTTCGATACGAGATAATCGAGAGTGTGGACTATGGCATGTCTCGAGGTTGCCCAAGGATACGGTGGAGTGATTGTTTCATTCTTTTCTTCTACAGTCGATTGTGTAGACGTAGATGTCCTTCTCATTCGTCCATGAGTCAAACCAACTCTCATACGAGCTCCTTCGTTGTTGACATTATTAAGAGGAGGTGGTGATGGTAGTGGTGATGCACCTTGGTTAGGCAAAGAGTTAATTGAGAGTGAAAGAGTAAGAAAATCATCTTCGTAGTTGTTCATTTTTTGATTCTCAAAAAAGGAAATGAGTAAAGAAAATTATGAAGATTACTTCTTGGGGGAAGATGATATATATATATATATATATTTTTTTTTTTCTCAATCAATAATAACAACTTTGTAGTAAAAATAGGACATTTAGTTTTATTCAATTTCTACAAAAGTTAAAACCCCCACCAGTTGATGTAAAAATAAAATTTAACCTTAGTATTTTGTGTCATTTTTTTTTTTTTTTTTTTACAATTGATCCACCATATTTGCAACTATCTTCATTGCAAAATGTACATTTATTTACAACTTTTTGTTTCGAGAGGTATGTCTCGACTAATGCTTTTATTTCAAATAAAAAGCATCTATGTTTCTATGATTAATAATTTTATACGCGATTTTTCACCTTATAATAATTAACTTATTTTTTAATTAGTGTTATCTTTTTGTATAATTATTGGTATATATAAGCAAAATTAAATATTATTGACAAATTTCTTTTAAAAAAATTGATACTACCATATTATTAATACTCAAAACATGTGAAAATTTAGTTATTATTAATATCACAGCATGGCTTCAAAAATTCAATAAAATGATATATGGGAAGAAAGGGACTCAATAATTCCTTTATTTTGAATATATATTTAGTGTCCAATAATTAATGAATATTTACTATTAAAACGGGACATAGGTCATAATATAATTACCTCTACGATTTAGATGGGACGTAGTTAATAACAATAACAACTACAACAAAGTCCAAACAAGTTGAAGGCTATGAAAGTGTGAGAAAATATTTATGAATAAAAATTAAGGAAATAATGGAAAAAATTTAAAATAATTTTTACCTAATAAAAAGGATGAGTGTGTTTAATTAACAATTTGTAGGATTGGCTCCTTTTTTATCGAGTCAATACCTTTGGATATTTTGAATATTTCTTTGTACTGCAAAATCATATTTCTTTGTACTGCAACATCATATTTCTTTGTACTGCAAAATCATGGAAAATGTTATTGGTTTAAATTTTGGGAAAATTATGTAATTATATTATTTAAGATAACATAATTTCTAAAATTTCTATCATTTGAATTAACTACAAAAATCTCTCTTTTCCTTCTCTCTTAAAAACATCCAGATACATCACTTCATGTCTATCAAATACATTATAAAAATGTTTCTGAAACAAATGTAGTTCATGCAATTTCATGTTTCTTTCCCTTTATTTTGTTGGACTAACTTTTAATAGATTGTGCACACCTTTCAATTTTGGAGCAGCAGCAACAACAACAACAATAACAATCATAATATTAATAATCATAATAATAATAATAATAATCATAATAATCATAATCATAATAATCATAATAATAAAGAATATTTTTTGTTACATAATAGTTTTAATACACAAGAAAAATACGGAGTAATGTTATTAAAGGCTCGCTTAAAAAACACTTGAGCTCGATGAAAGTTGTGTGGTTTTACTATAATAAAAATGACTTGTAGCAATAATAAATAAACACATTAACTAAAAGTGTTTTAGCCTTTATCGGCATTAGTTAATTGTTATTGGATGCAATGTCGCTATAGACTTTAGTGACATTCAGGGGCGGCTCAAGGTACTTGAAGGCCTAAAGCGAAATTTAAATTAAAGGCCTAAAATCTTTTAGCATAGGCAATTATTATATAAATTGTTAACATTATTCTATAAGTAATAAGTTGACAAAACTGCTTATAAACTTCTTTTTACATGATTTTTACCATTGATTTATATTTTTGATAGAGCTCTAACTTACATAGTAGAGTATAAAAGGAGTATAGAAAATTACAACGCGCGCAAGAGTTAGTGGAAGAGAGTGTAAGAAGACAAAACACCATTTTTCTTGTGTATATATATATACACACACACATTTATCTTAAATAATTAATTTTTTCTATAAAAAAAAATAACACATAATTTATTGTTGGTAAAAATTGAAGGCCCTAAAATTGGGGGCCTAAGGCATATGCCTAATTTTTATAAGCATTGAGCCGGCACTGGTGACATTTACAAAGAGTGTTAATTGTTGTTAAAAGAACATATTTAACGATAATTAAACTATAATCATTAATTTATTGCCGCTAAAAATTATTTTTAATGTAGTGTTTGTCCAGCTTAAATCGTTGGCACTTTAATGAGGGCGCCATCAATGGACTCATTCTTTAAGGGTTCAACACTAGATAAAATAACACTCTCCTCACACTATATAACTTTAAAATCGAACCGAGCCGACCTATACGCAGCCGTAAGTAGCAGGCCAACATGCTTGCTTTGGCATCTAAGGGCAGTTTGGCAATTTTTTGTTTTTATTTTATTTTTTTGTCTTACTTATATAGTCTTTCATATATTTAAAAATTACGTAAGAACTCTATAAATCATGAAAATTGACAACTTAAAATATTTTTTTAAAAAATATATAAATTTTTTGATTGACTCTTGAAATCAATTTACCGGTGTCATATAAAATGGGACAAAAGGAATAACATGTATTACTTAGAAACTACGTAAAAAGTATTGCATATCTCAATAATTAAGATTTTTTTTGAAAAATAAAATAACTACATAATAAGAGAGAATTTATTGATGCCAAAGCAGTTAACATGTAAGTAATGACCAGTAGGTCATTTTGAGTGCTAGAACTTGATGCCAAGGCTTGATGAAATATTGTTAATGAAGTGGAAAGCGATGAAAAAGAATGGTGAATTAATTATATTGTGGGATCGGGTGCCACGAGCCGACACGATACATTTGAATTGGATGCCACGAGCCGGAACGATATTATTGAATCGGGTGTCACGTTTCGACACGATAATATTAAAGAAAAACATATTAAAACAACTTAATATACTCAATCCTCAAGAACCCATTTCCCGAAAAAACGTGGTGTGGAGGCTTAAGTTCTCTTCTCTGCTCTTGATATTGTTGACTAATTACGTACTTGCTTCATTGTTGTCGACACTTGTTCACATTACTTGTTCCTTGCCTCCTGCTAAGTGTTATAGTTGATTTTCTGTTGTTACTTTATGAATATTAGTCTCTATTTTGAATCGATGATAATATCTACTCAGTACAAGTTGCCTTGTACTGACCCCTACTTGTATTTTTCTTTGTTTTCCTTTTGTGGAGTAATTGAGTGTACCTGCGGCTTTGACTCGTCCTCAACTCTAATCAGTCTCTAGCACATCAGATTCAAAGGTGAGATATTCCTTTTAGCTTGCATTAAATTCTCTCAATCATGACATGATTTCCTTAGTTAATTATTTGGGCACAAACCATTTATATAACTATTGTGGTGTTTTTTATTTGTGGATTAGATGTCTTTGATATGATGACTTTCAGGTTTTGGGAATGATATATAATAGATTCTAGTTGATTTTTTTTTCTTACATTAATAAGATTTGAGTTTCCGCATTATGATTGTATTTTGTAAGTTGAACAATTATTATAAATTGAGTTTGAATTCATTGGTTCGCCCACCTAAAAGGTTAAGTGTGTGTGTCATTCATAACTCGTTTTGGGTCGTGACGAGGTCAACATGCATGCTTTTGCATCTAAGGGTAGTTTGGTAACTTTTTGTTGTTTTTCATTTTAATTTGTTTGTCTTATATTTATTTAGTCTTTCATATATTCAAAGATTACGTAAAAACACTATAAATCATGACAATTGACAAATATTTTAAAAAAATATACAAACATTTGATTAGCTCTTGAAATTAATTTATTGGTGTCACGTAAAAATGGGACAAAAGAAGTTATATGTATTATTTGAAAACTACTTAAAAAGTTTTGTATATCTCAACAATTAAGAATTTTTAATAAATAAATAATATATATATATATATATATAATAAGAGGTAATTTCTTGATGTCAAAGCAGACAACATGTAAACATGTTTGTGTTGACATCTAAGGGCAGTTTGATAAATTTTTTTTGTCCTTTCTCCATTTTAATTTGTCTATTTTATTTAATCTTTTATATATTTAAAAATTGCATAAAAATACTAGAAATCATGATAATTGCGAACTTAAAATATTTTAAAAGTTATATAAAAAATTCAATTGACTCTTGAAATTATTTTGCCGGTATCACATAAAATGAGACAAAAAAAATAACATGTATTATTTAAAAACTACGTAAAATATATTGTATATCTCAACAATTAAGAACTTTTTTAAAAAAAATAAGGCAACATAATAAGAGGAAATTTCTTGACAAAACAGGCATCAGGTCAATATACATGCTTTGGCATTTAAGGATAGTTTGGTAATTTTTATTTATTTTAATTTGTTTGTCTTATTTATTTAGTCTTTCATAAATTTGAAAATTGATCGACAACTTATAATATTTGTAAAAAACCACATACAAAATTTGATTGACTCTTGAAATTAATTTATTGATGTCACATAAAATGGAACAAAAGAACATATATTATTTGGAAACTACATAAAAAATATTGTATATCTTAACAATTAAGAACTCTTTTTATATAACTATATATAGTAAAACCTCACTAAATTAATACTCGATAAATTAATAATCTCTCTAAGAAAATATTTTTCTCCAGTCCCGACTTGGGCCAATGGAAAAATTACTTATTTCAATAAAATAATAAGATAATATATTTTCAGAAGACCCTTATATAAATATATGGTCCCATTAATATTATAAATTAATAATTATTTAAAAGTACAAATATATCTAATACAATTTAGTGAAATATGATTTTATTGTGTATTAGTTTTTGTTAAACTCTAAATCCAGTTGAAGTTCATCTCTACATTTTCTTATTGCATCCAAAAGTTTCAGTGTTGTCTTTTCGAACTGCACCATAAAATTGTGAAGAGTTCTAGATGTGATAAGTGTTTCCTTACGCGTAAATGGTTCTTAAGGTATTGCATCATCTTCAACTTCATCATTAACATTATATTTTTACGGTATCCACAATTTCTTCTAATCTCTGAATCTCTAAACATGTATCATTTTTACCTGGGGAATTCAATAGGTTATTGATGTCCATTTTACTAGGGTAACCGAGAACATTAATTATGACCACAAGTTCATGAATGACGTTTTCACAAGTGGGTTCATTCAAATTCTTCGAGATTTTATCCTCCAAACAAATTTTGCAGTGTTGAAAATAATTTGATATTGTCTCTTGCTGAACAATTGTTCTCCAAGCCGGGATTGCAAACTTGATAGCATCCAAAACATTAATATTTTCTGGATTAGTTTGTCCCACTTTATAGCCTTTTAATATCCTACATCTTGAAAGCTCTTATTATCCTAGTATCACAAGATTGAACCTTAAAACACTTTTTATATTAATAATTATTAATTTATCGATTAAATAATATCTCTATAAAATATAATATTTTATGATCCAACTATATTAATAGTGAGGTTTTACTGTAATAAGAGGGAATTTCTTGATGCCAAAGTAGGCAACATGGACAAAAGAAGTAACAGCTGTTATTTGAAACTACCTATGAAGTATGGTATATCTTAACAATTAAGAACTTATTTTTTAAAAATAACTATATAATAAGAGGGAATTTCTTGATGCCAAAGCAGGCATCAGGTCAACATGCCTTCTTTAGTATATGCAATTTGGTAAAAAAAATATTATTTTTTAGTTTGTTTGTCTTATTTCTTTAGTATTTCATATGTTTTAAAAAATTATATATAAATAATATAAATTATGACAATTGATAACTCAAGATATTTAAAAAAAAAATATATAAAAAAAAATTTGATTGACTCTTGAAATTAATTTATCGGTGTCACATAAAATGGGACAAAAAAAGTAACATATATTATTCAAAAACTATGTTAAAAATATTGTATATTTCAACAACTAGGAACCTTTTTTTTAAAATAACTATATAATAATAATAAGAATGGAATTTCTTGACGCCAAAGCAGGAAGCAGGTCAGGGCAATTGGTAACTTTTTGTTGTGTTTTCTTCATTCAATTTATTTATCTTATTTATATTTCATATGTTTAAGAATACGTAAAAACAATATAAATCATGTATCATGGTGAGGATATACGTACTGATCCTCCAACTCATTACGGAGGGTCCTGTAGAGTTTTTTCAAAAAACCTACCCGAAAGTCATTTTACCAAAATATTTATGGGCTAACACACGTGAAAATTTGAGAAATCGCCTAATTCCTGTAAAATGACCCTCAAATGCCTAAATATGTTGTGGATCATGGTGAGACTATACGTACAACTCCTCCAACTCATTACGGAGGGTCCATGAAAAGTTTTTCAAAAAAATTGCATGATGTCATATCACTAAATTATTTATAGGCTAACACACACGAAAAATTGAGAAAATCATCTAATTCTTGTTAAATGACCCCTAAATGCAAAATTATGGCAGGGATCATGATGAAACTATACGTACAGATCTTTTAACTCATTATGGAGGATATCACAATTTTTTTTCAAAAAAATCATCTGAAAGTCATACACCTATACGTTCATGAGTTAACACATACGAAAAAATTCAGAAATTCGTCTAGATACTATTAAATGACCCCTAAATGTCAAAATATTTCGTGGATTATGGTGAGACAATACTTATTGTTCCTGCAACTCATTACTGATGGTCTCGTGAAGATTTTTCAAAAAATGCCTAAAATTCATATCATCAGAATATTTATGGGCAAACACAAATGAAAAATAAAGAAAACCGCCTAATTCCTTTTAAATGGCCCCTAAATGCCAAATAAGTTGTGGATCGTGTGAGGCTATACATACTGCTCCTTCAACTCATTATGGAGGTTCTCGTAAATACTTTTCAAAAGAGTTTCCCGAAATCCGTATCACCAAAGAATCCATGGTTAACACACTGAAAATTGACAAAATCGTCTGATTTCTCTTAAATGACCCTTATATCCCATAATATGTCGTGGATCATGGTGAGACTATATGTACTGCTCCTCCAACTCATCACAAAGGTTCACATAAAGATTTTTCTGAAAAACCGCTTGAATGTCATGTCACTAAATATACTAGGCCAACACACACGAAAAACTAAGAAAATTACTTAATTTCTGTTAAATGACCTATAAATGTCAAAATATGTCCTGGATCTTGGTGAGGTTATACTTATTGCTCCTTCAACTCATTATGGAGGGTCCCATAAAGATTTTTCCAAAAAAAATCATTTGAAAACATATCATCAAAATATTTATGGGCTATGATACACCAAAAAATTGAGTAAGTCTTCTAATTCCTGTTAAATGTCCCATAAATTAAAAAATATGTAGTGAGTCGTGGTGAAGTTATACGTACTCTTCTTCCGACTCATAATGGAGGGTCCCTTAAAGTATTTTTTAAAAAATTGTCCAAAAGGCATGTCACCAATATATTCATGGACTAAAGTTTTCGCAAATGTTTTTTTTTTTTTTGGTTCAATATATACTTTTCAAGATGAAATGAGGGGGAAAACGTGAAATTATGGCTTTAAGTCGTCTATGTGGATCGGAGGTGAGGTGTGTTTGGCGTGCACATGTGAAGTTCATGTGGCATTTTAGCACACATGGATGTTTTTGTTAAACAGAAGGGTAAGTGTGGTCCAATAGTTAGACGGGACATTTTTGAGCTGAAATATAGTTTAAGGGTATATTTCAGCTATTTCGAATAGTTTAAGGGTAGTTTTGACATTTTCCGTTGCCGTCTATGTGGAGGGAGGGTCTGTTTGGCGTGCACATGTGGCGTCTATGTGGAACTTAACACATACATGGATACTTTCGTTAACTAGAAGGGTAGGCATGACCCAATAGTTTGATGGAAAAGGTATTTTTGAGTCGAAATACAGTTTAAGGATATATTTAAGCTATTTCGAATAGTTTAAGGATAGTTTTGACAATTTCCATTTTGAATATATAATTAGTGTCCAAAAATTAATGAATAAATACTATAATAAAAAGGGAAATAGGTCATAATATAATTATCTCTGCGATCTAAATGGTATACCATTAATAACAATAATAATAGTAAGGGTCCAAATAAGTTTAAAGGCCATTAAATGTCATAAAATATTTATAAATAAAAATTAAGGAATGATTATAAATATAGTGAATGTCTATTATTTGTCTTATTTATTTAGTCTTTCATATGTTTAAAAATACGTAAAAACAATATAAATCATGGATCATATGGTGAGGATATACGTACTGATCCTTCAACTCATTACAGAGGGTCCTGTAGAGTTTTTTTAGAAAACCTACCCGAAAGCCATATTATCAAAATATTTATGGGCTAACACACGTGAAAATTTGAGAAATCGCCTAATTCCTGTAAAATGACCCTCAAATGCCTAAATATGTTGTGGAACATGGTGAGATTATACGTACAACTCTTCCAACTCATTACGGAGGGTCCACGAAAAGTTTTTCAAAAAAATCGCATGATGTCATATCCCTAAATTATTTATGGGCTAACACACACGAAAATTGAGAAAATCGTCTAATTCTTGTTAAATGACCCCTAAATGCAAAATTATGGCAGGGATCATGATAAAATATACGTACAGCTCCTTTAACTCATTATGGAGGATCTCACAAATATTTTTCAAAAAAATCATTTGAAAGTCATACACCAATATGTTCATGAATTAACACATACGAAAAAATTCAGAAAATCGTCTTAATACTATTAAATGACCCCTAAATGCCAAAATATTTTGTGGAATATGGTGAGACAATACTTATTGTTCCTGTAACTCATTACGGATGGTCTCGTAAAGATTTTTCAAAAAATGCCTAAAAGTCATATCATCAAAATATTCATGGGCAAACACAAATGAAAAATAAAGAAAACCGCCTAAAACCTATTAAAATGGCCCCTAAATGCCAAATAAGTTGTGGATCACGTGAGGCTATACATATTGCTCCTTCAACTCATTACGGAGGTTCTCGTAAATACTTTTCAAAAGAGTTTCCCGAAATCCATATCACCAAAGAATCCATGGTTAACACACTAAAGATTCACAAAATCGTCTGATTTCTCTTAAATGACCCTTATATCCCATAATATGTCGTGGATCATGGTGAGACTATATGTACTTCTCCTCCAACTCATCGCAAAGGTTCACATAAATATTTTTCTGGAAAATCGCTAGAATGTCATATCACTAAATATACTAGGCCAACACACACGAAAAACTGAGAAAATTACTTAATTTCTGCTAAATGACCTATAAATGCCAAAATATGTCCTGGATCATGGTGAGGTTATTCTTATTGCTACTTCAACTCATTATGGAGGGTCCCGTAAAGATTTTTCCAAAAATAATCGTTTGAAAACATATCATCAAAATATTTATGGGCTTTGATACACCAAAAAATTGAGTAAATCTTCTAATTCATGTTAAATGTCCCATAAATTAAAAAAATATGTAGTGAGTCGTGGTGAGGCTATACGTACTCTTCTTCCGACTCATAATGGAGGGTCCCTTAAAGTATTTTTTAAAAAATTGTCCAAAAGGCATGTCACCATTATATTCATGGACTAAAGTTTTCGCAAATGTTTTTTTTATTTTTTTGGTTCAATATATACTTTTCAAGATGAAATGAGGGGGAAAACGTGAAATTAGGGCTTTAAGTCGTCTATGTGGAGGTGGGGTATGTTTGGCGTGCACATGTGAAGTCCATATGGCATTTTAGCACACACATGGATGTTTTTGTTAAACAGAAGGGCAAGTGTGGTCCAATAGTTAGACGAGACATTTTTGAGCTGAAATATTGTTTAAGGGTATATTTAAGCTATTTCGAATAGTTTAAGGGTAGTTTTGACCGTTTTCCGTAATCGTCTGTGTGGAGGTGGGGTCTGTTTGGCGTGCAAATGTGGCGTCCATGTGGCACTTTGTAACATCCCACAACTAGAAAGAGTTAGAATTAGAAAGAGTCAATTTTGGAAATAATAAAAATCTGGAAAAATTGGTTTAGTTAAGTTAAGTTTGAGTTTTTGGTCAACTTCAAATGATCATAACTTCTAGCTCAGTATGAGTTAGGTATGTTTACAGATACAGTAGGAAATATCTTAGAATGATCTTTCCAAAGCCGCCAAGTTTGCGCGATTCTGAGTTCGTATGAGTGAGTTATTCCCATTGGAAGTTGTGATGTTCGAATAAGGAAATGTCAAATCCGGATTTTTAAAGGGTGTTTTGGTGTTTTCCATACCCTATTATTTTAATTCGTTTTTGGTGAAT
This sequence comes from Solanum piurae, assembly GCA_029582685.1. Lineage (NCBI taxonomy): Eukaryota > Viridiplantae > Streptophyta > Magnoliopsida > Solanales > Solanaceae > Solanum > Solanum piurae. The sequence goes on along the minus strand of JAJOOO010001132.1, from coordinate 9,404 downwards.
TAATTAAGGGTCAAAATTGAATTGGTTCAGTTTAGGCAATTGGAGATTTACGCTACGGTTTTTGGAGAAAGAACGCAAGAGGAGAAAAGAGGAGAAAGAGCAAAGTTCGTCGTTCTTGAAGGTTTAGCTTGTGAATTTCGACAAGGGTTGATCCCTAAAGAGGTATGTGAGTCTTTCATAGCGTTGGATTCGTTCACCCACGCGCCAAGCATGTTTATTTAAGCGAAGTTTGTTTAGAAAGTTGAAAGTTGATGAATCTTGAATAGTGTTCTTGAATTATGTTTTCCGTTCTTGAATTGGGTTGAATTGAGAAGTTTCTGAGGTCTTTAGGTCGAGTTTTAGATTTGCTTGGGTTAGGTTCTTGGGTATGTATGTTGGGTATTGGAATCTAAAAGAAACTTGAGAAAAATAGTCAAGTTTGGGCGAATTGGGGGTGGAAAACGAAAAAGGAAAAAGTCGGACAAGGAACATGTTCCAGATCAGCCTCGCGGACATGTTCCTTCAGAGTGAAAATTTTCTCTCCGCGTCGCGGAGAGGACACGGACTCCTCTGTTTCAAAATTAAATTTCGCAATCAATTATTTAAAAACATCTCCGCGTCACAGACTTGTTCCAAGATGGTGATTTCTTGATCGTTTCTCATGTTTAGCTATCTAAAATCATTCCTAAACATCATGAGATCTTTCCTATCACAAATCATGATCCTTGAATTCATAATTCGATTCAAGGAAAGTTAAGAGTCAAGTCAAGAGAAGTTAAGAGTCAAGTTAAGAGAAGTTCATAAAGTTTTCAAAAGTCTTTTACAAACGTTTTAACTTTGTTTTAAGACTTAAGTTTTGAGTTGAGAAAAGAGTAAAGATTGAAGTCATTTATTCAAAAAGAGTGTATCGGGACTATGTATTCCCAAAGATTAAATGTTTTCACATTTAAACAAGAAAGGAAATTGAGATTTCAAAAAGAGCCTTGTGTTAGTTTTTCAGTAAAGAGGAAACTGAGATTTCCAAGAGAGTTTTTCAGCTAAGTTTTGAGTAATTATCTCAAATCAAAGATAGTGTTTTTTTTACAAACTAATGAGCTAAAATATATTTTGGGAGTAGTATTGAGCACCGATATAGGGACGAGATTGAGTTTTCAGATAACTCACGCCTCCATAAACCATGTAGCCATCATGTGTAGTAAATGGTCATACTTTTTAGATGACTCCTTAAGATGCTTTTAGCATAGACTAGTGGATCCACTTAGTGAGTTAGGTTCTATACCTCCAGCAACGTATAGGAATGTCCTTGGCAGCGTGAGGTAAGACGTTGTATCACCACTTAGGCTCATAGTGGTGGTTGTCGGTTAGAGAATCTCCCACTTAAACTACATTACTTTATTATACAAGTACAATTGAGTTTGTTATTGCATTTTCTTTAACGAACTAAGTTGTTTTACACTGTTTTAAAACTTTCTATATATTGCATGTGTTTTATTGCTTTATATTGAGTTAAGTTATTCATGAGTTGAGAAGAGCCAAGGTAACTGTTTCTTTCAGCTTCTTTTCAAGCCTATGTTATGTTTAGCATTCCAACTCGCATACTCGTACATTCAATGTACTGAAGCCAGTTGACCTGCATCGTCTTATGACACAGACGTAGGTAACCAAGATTAGCACGCAGCGCACCGTTGATCCAACGAGCACTTCAGAGTCAGATTTGGTGAGCCTCCTTGAATTCCGGAGGATTCCTTTTACTTTGCTTTCAGTATTTTCATTGTTAGGATGATCGGGGGTCTTGTCTCGACATCCCTCTTTGTTTTAGAGGCTTCATAGACAGTTAGTAGTTCAGTTGTCTTTACATTATTATTTCAAATATTGTTTAAAGACTTGAGTTTCCATTTTGGTTAAGTATGTATATATCTTTGATTTATATTTGCGATCATTCTTGTGTTTAAGTCTTCCGCTGAGTAAGTAAGTCAGGCCAAGGGTTTGCTTGGGACCAGCAATGGTCTTCGAGTGTCAGCCACGTCCAGGGTGTAGGCTCGGGGCGTGACAAACTTGGTATCAGAGCACAGAGTTCAAGAGTCCTAGGGAGTCTATGAAGCCGTGTCTGTAGAGTCCTAGTTATCGGTGTGAAGCGCCACATTTATAATTAGAAGGCTGTAACAGTTAGGAAATTATTCATTTCTTTCATACTCACTTCGTGCGTTAGTGTTTATCTCTAAAAAGTTTCTTTCTAACTCATGCTTACGCGTAACCGATTGTGAGATGGGATTCGTTTGAGGAGGCCTTTTTAGGGCGTTTCTTTCTTCGTGAGCTAAGAGACGTAAATAGATGGTTGTTGACATGAGGAGTAGAACGAGCTTGTTTGTTGCTGAGTTGTCTCATCTGTCGAGTAAGGAAAAAAAGGTTGCGATGTTAATAGAGACATGACATAGCAAGGCTGATGATCCATGTGTAATAAGTTGAGGAGGGAAAGCTGATGGAGAGAGAAGAGTTCAAGAATAAGAGGGTTAAGACATAAGGAATGAGTCCGGGCATCAAAGGAATAATGTGAACTGGTCTTCTTTCTAATAGAAGAAGAAAGGACCTGCTCCATCATCTGCTAGTACGCTTGCACCAAGGAACCAATGTGTGTACAATAGTCAGAATTCTCAGAACTTCAAAGCTAGACATGCGTATTCACAAGGTAGTAAGGCACAATGAGGTACTAAGACTCATGTATGTGCCAAGTGTGGTAGGAGCCACTCAAGGGTGTGTCGTGATGGCTTCACTGATTGCTTCAAGTGTGGCCATAATGGTCATTTTATAAGAGAGTGTCGTAAGAACAGGCAGTGAAATGGTAAAGAGGGAAATAAAGCCTAGTCTTCTTCAGTTGCTTCACCAGATAGAGATGCATTTAAATGAACTACTTTTGTGGTAGATGGAGAAGAAAACCGTCTTTATGCTATCACTAGTTGCCAAGAGCAAGAGGATTCGCCAGATGTTGTCACTGGTATGATCCAAGTCTTCAGTTTTGATATTTTTCCAGAGCAACATCTTGAGCCCTTCAGTGTTTCTACACCTGTTGAGAATTCTATTCTAGCAGAAAGAGTCTATCGTGATTGTACCTCTTCCGTCAATCATAAAAGTACCATGGCTGACGTAGTTTAGTTAGACATGGTAGATTTTGATGTCATTCTAGGGATGGACTGGCTTCATGCCTGTTATGCATAAAGAGATTGTAGAACTCGAGTAGTCAAGTTTCAGTTTCTCAGTGAACCAGTTATAGAGTGGAAAAATAGTTCAGCAGTGCCTATGGGTCATTTTATTTCGTACCTTAAGGTGAGAAAGTTTGTTTCTAAGGGGCGTGTCTATCACTTAGTCTGAGTTAATGACTCTAGTGTTGAGATACCTCTTATTCAGTCAGTTTCAGTAGTAAAAGAGTTTCCAGATGTCTTTCCAGGTGATCTACACGGAGTCCCTCCTGAGAGAGAAATAAATTTCGGTATAGACATTCTTCCAGATACTTGTCTTATCTCTATTCCGTCATATAGAATGGCACCAACAGAGTTGAAAGAGTGAAAAAAACAGTTGAAAGATCTTTTAAAGAAAGGTTTTATTCGACCAAGTGTCTCACCTTGGGGTGCTCCGGTCCTATTTGTGATAAAGAAAGATGGTTCCCTTAGAATGTATATAGATTACCGTCAATTAAACAAGGTTACCATCAAGAATAAATACCATCTTCCAAGAATTGATGATATTTTCGATCAACTTCAGGGTGCTACATGTTTCAGTAAGATAGATCTCATATAAGGCTATAATCAGTTGAAAGTAAGGGAATGTGATATTCTAAAGACAACATTCAGGACATGTTATGGTCATTATGAGTTTCTGGTCATGTCGTTTGGTTTAACCAATACACATGCAGTGTTCATTGACCTTATGAATGGAGTGTTCAAACCTTATTTGGATATGTTTGTTATCGTCTTCATTCATGACATACTAATCTATTCAAGGAATGAAGAAGATCATGCTAGTCATCTCAAAATAGTTCTCCAGAATCTTAAGGATAGAGAGGTGTATGCCAAGTTCTCTAAGTGTGAGTTTTGGCTTGAGTTTGTGGCATTATTAGGCCACATTGTGTCTGGAGAGGGAATTAAAGTTGATACTTAGAAAATAGAAGCAGTGCAGAATTGGCCTAGACTCACATCTCCAATTGATATTAGGAGTTTCTTGGGGTTGGCTGGATATTATAGAAGGTTCGTCGAGGGATTTTCATCAATTTCATATCCTTTGACTAAGTGAAATCAGAAGATAGTGAAATTTCAATGGTCTGAAGCTTGTGATAAAAGCTTCCAGGAATTGAAAAAGAGGTTGACTACTGCTAGTGTTGATCTTACCAGAAGGTACTCAAGGTTTTGTGGTGTATTGTGATGCATCTAGAGTTGGTTTGGGTTGCGTGTTAATGCAGAATGACAATGTTATAACTTATGCCTCCAGACAGTTGAAAGTTCATGAGAAGAGTTACCCAACCCATGACTTAGAGTTGGTTGCCGTAGTATTTGCTTTGAAAATATGACGTCATTTTCTTTATGGTGTACATGTGGATGTGCTCACCGATCCCAAGAGTCTTTAGTATGTGTTTACTTAGAAAGAGATTAATCTCAGACAGAGGAAGTGGTTAGAATTACTCAAGGATTATGGCATGAGTATTCTTTTATCACCCAGGCAAGGCGAATGTTGTTGCATATGCCTTGAGTAGATTGTTTATGGGTAGTACCGCCCATTTTGAGGAAGATAAGAAAGAGCAAAAAATGTGCATAGACTTGCATGACTAGGAATTCGACTAATGGATTCCACAGAAGGAGGAGTAATGGTGATGAATGGGGTTGAATCATCATTAGTGTCATAAGTAAAAGAGAAGCAAGACCAAGATTTCATTTTCCTTGAATTGAAGGCAAATGTTCCTAAGCAAAAAAAAAGTGATTGCTTTTGAACAAGGGGGAGATGGTGTATTAAGGTATCAAGGTAGGTTGTGTGTACCAATGGTGGATGAACTTCAAGAAGGAATTATGGAGGGAGCTCATACCTCCAGATATTTTATCCAACCGGGTTCCACAAAGATGTACTGTGACTTGAGAGAAGTCTATTGGTGGAGTAGTATGAAGAAGGGCATTGCAGGATTTGTTGCTAAGTGTCCGAATTGCCATCAAGTTAAAGTAGAACACTAAATGGCCGGTGGTAGGGCCCAGAATATAGAGATTCTGGAATGGAAGTTGGAGAGATGATTAATATGGATTTCATCACAGGTTTGCCAAGGTCTCGCATGCAACATGATTCTATTTGGGTGATTGTCGACAAAATGACTAAATCAACCCATTTTTTGCTAGTAAAGACAATCCATTCAGCAGGAGATTATGCCAGGTTATATAGTCAGGAGCTAGTAAGACTTCATGGAGTTCCAGTCTCCATTATTTCATATAGAGGTGCACAATTTACTGCACATGAGTTCTGAAAGTCATTTAAGAGAGGTTGAAAACGGCGCAGAGTCGTCAAAAATCCTACACTAATGTTAGGAGAAGGGAGTTAGAGTTTGAAGTAAATGACTGGGTATACTTGAATGTTTCACCCATGAAGGGTGTTATGATATTTGGTAAGAAGGGGAAACTTAGTCCTCGGTATATTGGTCCTTACAGTATATCCAAAAAGATTGGCAAGGTAGCTTATGAGTTGGAGTTACCCCAAGAGTTAGCATCAGTTCATCTGGTAATTCATATTTCAATGTTGAAGAAGTGCATGGGATATACTTCACTTATCATACCAACCGAAGATATTGTTACCAAGGATAGCTTATCTTATGAGGAGATTCCTGTCAGATTCTAGATTGCCAAGTTCGCAAGTTGAGGACCAAGGAAATATCATCAGTTAGAGTTATAAGGAGAAATCAGTTGTTGAGGAAGCCACTTGGGAAGCTGAAAAGGATATGAAGAAGAGATACCCACATCTCTTCGAATTCGGAGAAGTTCCCAATTAAGGCACTAATCCTTTTATTCGCCTTTATTTTAAGTTGGCATGTTGTCATTGCATTGCTTGTTAGGTGTTTGAGCTGAATGTTGAATGTTACCCCCTTAGCCTAGTACGAGTAATCTCATTTGAGGACAAATGTTCCCAAGGGGGAGATATTGTAACATCCCACAACTAGAAAGAGTTAGAATTAAAAAGACTCAATTTTTGGAAATAATAAAAATCTGGAAAATTGGTTTAGTTAAGTTAAGTTTAAGTTTTTGGTCAACTTCAAATGATCATAACTTCTATCTCAGGATGATTTAGGCATGTTTACAGATATTACAGGAAAGATCATAGAAAGATCTTTCCAACGCCGCTGAGTTTGCGTTATTCCGAGTTCGTATGAGTGAGTTATGCCCATTGGAAGTTGGGTTGTTCGAATAAGGAAACGTCCAATCTGGATTTTTAAAGGATATTTTGGTCCTTTCCATACCCTATTATTTTAATTCGTTTTTGGTGAATTAATTAAGATTCAAAACTGAATTGGTTCAGTTTAGGCAATTGGAGATTTACGCTAGGGTTTTTGGAGAAAGAACGCAAGAGGAGAAAAGAGGAGAAAGAGTAAAGTTCGTCGTTCTTGAAGGTTTAACTTGTGGATTTTGACAAGGGTTGATCCCTAAAGAGGTATGTGAGTCTTTCAAAGCATTGGGTTCGTTCACCCACGCGCCAAGCATCTTTTTTTCAGCGAAGTTTGTTCTAGAAAGTTGAAAGTTGATGAATCTTGAATGGTGTTCTTGAATTTGTTTACCGTTCTTGAATTGGGTTGAATTGAGAAGTTTCTGAGGTCTTTATGCCGAGTTTTAGAGTTTCTTTGGGTTAGGTTCTTGGGTAAGTATGATAGGTATCGGAATCTAAAAGGAATTTGAGAAGAATAATCGAGTTTGGGCGAATTGGGGGTGGAAAATGAAGAAGGAAAAATTCGGACAAGGAACAGGTTCCAGGTCTGCGTCGCGGACTTGTTCCTTCAGAGTGAAAATTTTCTCTCTGCATCGTGGAGAGAACGCGAACTCCTCTGTTTCAAAATTAAATTTCGCGATCAATTATTTAAAAACATCTCCGCGTCGCGGACTTGTTCCAAGACGGTGATTTCTTGATCATTTCTCATGTTTAGCTATCTAAAATCATTCCTAAACATCATGAGATCTTTCCTATCACAAATCATGATCCTTGAATCCATAATTCAATTCAAGGAAAGTTAAGAGGCAAGTCAAGAAAAGTTAAGAGTCAAGTCAAGAGTCAAGATAAGAGAAGTTCATAAAGTTTCGAAAGTTTTTTACAAACGTTTTAATTTTGTTTTAAGACTTAAGTTTTGAGTTGAGAAAAGATTAAAAATTGAAGTCATTTCTTCAAAAAGAGTATATCGGGACTATGAATTCCCAAAGATTAAATGTTTTCACATTTAGACAAGAAAGAAAACTGAGATTTCAAAAAGAGTCTTGTAAAGAGGAAACTGAGATTTCCAATAGAGCTTTTCAGCTAAGTTTTGAGTAATTATCTCAAATCAAAGAAAGTGTTTTGTTTTTACAAACTAATGAGCTAAAGTATATTTTGGGAGTAGTATTGAGCATAGATATGGGGACGAGCTTGAGTTCAGATAACTCACGTCTCCATAAACCATGTAGCCATCATGGGTAGTAAAGGATCATACTTTTTAGATGACTCCTTAAGATGCTTTTAGCATAGACTAGTGGATCCACTTAGCGAGTTAGGTTTTATACCCCCAGAAAGGTATATGACAGTCCTTGGCAGCGTGAGGTAAGACGTTGTATCACCATTTAGGCTCATAGTGGTGGTTGTCGGTTAGAGAATCTCTCACAGAAACTACATTACTTTATTATACAAGTACAGTTGAGTTTGTTATTGCATTTTCTTTAACGAACTAAGTTGTTTTACATTGTTTTAAAAGCTTTCTATTTATTACATGTGTTTTATTGCTTTATATTGAGTTAAGTTATTCATGAGTTGAGAAGAGCCAATGTAAGTGTTTCTTTCAAATTCTTTTCAAGCCTATGTTATGTTTAGCATTGCAATTCGGATACCCGTACATTCAATGTACTGATGCCAGTTGGCCTGCATCGTCTTATGATGCAGACGCAGGTAACCAGGATCAGCACGCAGCGCACCGTTGATCCAGTGAGCACTTCAGAGTCAGATTTGGTGAGCGTCCTTGAATTCCGGAGGACTCCTTATACTTCACTTTCAGTATTTTCATTGTTAGGATGATCGGGGGTCTTGTCCCGACATCCCTCTTTGTTTTAGAGGTTTCATAGATAGTTAGTAATTCAGTTGTCCTTACATTATTATTTCAAATATTGTTTAAAGACTTGAGTTGCCATTTTGGCTAAGTATGTATATATCTTTGAGTTATATTTGCGACTATTCTTGTGTTTAAGTCTTCCACTGAGTAAGTAAGTCAGGCCAAGGGTTCGCTTGGGACCAACAATGGTCTTCGAGTGCCAGCCACGTCCAAGGTGTAGGTTCAGGGCGTGACACACTTAACACACACATGGATACTTTCGTTAACTAGAAGGGTAGGTATGGCCTAATAGTTTGACGTAAAGGGTATTTTTGAGCCGAAATACAGTTTAAGGGTATATTTAAGCTATTTCGAATAGTTTAAGGATAGTTTTGACCATTTTCCATTTTGAATATATAATTTGTGTCCAAAAATTAATGACTAAATACTATAAAAAAAAGAAGGAAATAGGCCATAATATAATTATGTCTGCGATCTAAATGGTATACCATTAATAACAATAACAACTACTACGCGGTCCAAACAAGTTAAAAGGCCATAAAATGTCAGAAAATATTTATAAACAAAAATTAAGGAAATGTTATAAATATAGTGAATGTCTATCTTTTAGAGAAAATTTAGGAATTCTAATTTTGAGACCAAGTCAATTTTCACTTATTTAATAGAGGGGCTTTGTTCGTTGTAAAATCATCGCTAAAGAGTCTTCTCTCTTCTCCCTACTTTCTTCTCATTGTTTTATATAGTTTTAGGGGTGTGCAAAAACAGAATCAACCGATAAACCGAACTGAAAAGTGTTATTGGTTTATTGTTATTGGGTTATTGGGTTAACGGTTTTTAATGGTTTTATAAAAAATAAAAAAAATTATCGGTTCGGTATTGGTTTTTAATATTGGGTTATTGGGTAAACTGATAACCCATTAAAACTAGTAATTTACTACTTTTACTTGTACATAAATTTCATATATTAATCTCAATACCTTAGTAGTTAATTACTATCTTTGTCCTTAAGCCTTCAATTCACACTTCACAATGACTTTGAGTTCACAATTTCACATTACAAAAAACGTTAAAATCTAAAGTAAGAACCCTATTCCTCTTAATATCTCTTTGTGTTACGCTTGTA